>JAYKYS010000208.1:0-56414 GCA_036924285.1 Asterella californica | reverse complement strand
TGGACAATCATGGGGGGTGTTGGCAGCCTGTCCATCGTTCTCATCATTGTCTTCCTCACACAGCCAGGGCTTCACTGACCTCTGACGCTTGCTGCGAGGGCGTGTGGTCATGGTGGTGGTGGTCTTCTCCATACGCTCACAAGTCTTGTCTGCAGTACACTCTGGATGATGTTGCTACTTCAGTACGCAAAGCAGTTCAAGTCATGGTGCAGGTCAAGATACCTTCAGGTGAAACATCTTGTGGAGCAGTCTGCAGGTGAAACTTGCTGTTTACTGGCTGCATCAGCACCAGCAGGCAAGAGTTTCTGCTTTTTGGCTGAGTCAGCACAGCAGGCGAGACTTTTCTGCTTCTTGGCTGAGTCAGCACCAGCAGGCAAGACTTTCTGCTTCTTGGCTGAGTCAGCACCTGCAGGCGAGACTTTCTGCTTCTTAGCTGTGTAGGCTCCAGCAGCGCCTGTAGGGAAATCACAGTGAGTGTTACCAGCAGCTGTAGATGCTGTCAATGCTGATGTGCCACAAGCTGGGTCAGAAGGCTTGCCTCTTTTGGCAGCAGTACCCTTGGGTTTAGAAACAACCACAGGTGGTGAGATGTGTGCCTCAGTGTCATCTCTGGCAGGCAAGCTGAGCAAAATCTGCTTCAGCTCTGCCCACTGCAGATGCTCTGCATCACCATCCTCGTATCTGCAGACACGAATATTGATGAGCCTGCACTAGTGTGATCAGTAGGTCAGGCTGGGCAAAACCCACTCGACTCGATAGTGCACGCCGCACAAAAGGCTGCCGTCTTCTTGTGCAATCTTGCCATCCACTCCCGCCTACAGTTCCATTGAAAGTCCCACCAGGGAAGTCAAAACAGTAGCTGGAAAGAACTTTTGAACTGTTGCTGCAGTCATGGTCTGTCGGGCTTCCTGCAACGACTTTGGTTCTGCCAAGCTGGCCTTCTGTCGACGTGACATGTAACACGGACCCACAGCCCTCATGTCGAATGCTTGCGTTAGCAACCGCAGTTGTGCTATTCTTCACAGACTTGACTATGCGTACGAACGCCGGAGATAACGCCAAAGCTGTGCCAGTCCGGACAACGGAGGCACCAACCGTCAGAGCATCGTTGCGCGGTGGCGCTGGGGCGGGGAAGGGCAGCCTGCGATTAGTCCGCAACACAAGTTGTTCATGCACAACGTTTAAACGACGTGAAATGCGATTTGCTTTTGACCGTAAGAAGAAGAACTTTTGCTGCAACATGAACTCCTTGAAGGTATGTGAATTCATTGAACTCGACTCTTGTTTAGTTGGCCCCCGGAGGTACTCAGAACAGTGAATTTGTCTAACTTCAGACTGTTGGTCAAATGGTCATAACTGACCCAAACGACCCTTCAAAAAGATCGATTGATTGATATTGAAGGTAGAAACATAACCCTGTGCAGATGTGTGGCAGTGATTCGTATAGCAGCGTAGCGCAGCACCTCAGACTGCTGCGCAGATTGACATCGCATTGTACAGGAAGCCTGCAGGTCAACTGGACATTACAGCAGCAATACTCCATTGTCAAGGTATTGCCGTTGATATCGATGGATTCCGGTGTAGCCATGTACAGTTCAAGTGACTTGGTCAAGCAAGCTGGTGTGTAATGTTTGATGTTAGTGAGCTAAACAAGCTAGCATCAAGCGGTAAGAGAGCTTTTGCTTGTATGCCTTTCCAGCAAACTACAGAAAGTGACTAGATGATGACAATGTGCTGAACATACTTGTGCGATGATAGTTAATATTCTGCTGCCACATGGAATGGCTATTATTGACAGCACCTGCTGCATGCTGAGACTGGACCTCCATAGCAAATTACATAGACGATGTGTATCTTGATACGGCCAGCATTTCCTGTAGCTATAGTATGGTACTGCATACTCAGACAACAACCATAATGGGTAATACATATTGTCTCCCCAACGCATCTTGGGACATTGCACTGATCATCCGGAATCAATTGGGTTCGACCGTACGCTATCGATCTGATGTGCAAAGGTTTGATTTCCCCATGACCCCACAAAGGTTCGCTGGCCAGGTGTGCCAAAAGGCTGTATACTTATGCGACCCAGCTGCGGCCTGGCTGCCATTGATATAGCTGTGCTTGCACTGGCAGCTGCTGGAGGTATGGTCCCTGCACCAACTGTTTGGTTCATGCTTTGACAGCTCAACCTAGGCAGAACATAACAGCCAGCAACAAAGCACAACGACAGAAGCCTGCCGGTATGCTGGTAACATGTGGTGCATAGCAAGTCTGTATACAGCTTGTACAGCAAGAAACATGTACTCATCGATTTACTGTATGCACCTGTTTGTTCTGGCACCAAGGCAAGTGCAGAGTCCAAGGGCTGTTCAAGGTCTACGCTGGACAGGGCTTGCCGCAAAACCTCTGCAGGTACATGCTTGTGCGCCTCCACCCAGAGCTTGCGAGCCCCCCTGGCTTCTTCCTGCCAGTTGATCTGGACCATGGACCCAAAGCACAGCACAGCTGCACATCAACAGCACAGTCACTGCCTGACCATCATGCTGCCTTGCAAACTGTGCTCGTGAAGGGTCTGCTGTCATGCTGTCAGCAGGCTCATCTAGAGCACGACTAGGTGACATGATGGTCCTGCTTCTCCAGGGTCAAAGCTGCTGCTACAATAGTGCCTGAGCTGACTCACTGAGGCATGAATTCAAAGCACAGTGGCTCATGGGTAAAATAACAATGCGCTGACCCAACTGAGAGCCCAATGCTGTACACACAGCACACACAAGCATGAGTTCACAGGAAGATATGCAAAATGGCTTATGAGAGTGGTGATTCAACTGCTGTGCTGCCTCAGGGTGTTCAGGGCACATAAGCATCAGTACACAGGGCAATGGGGTTTAAGTTGAAGGGCAGACCAGTGGTGGTGTGACCCACTGAGAATGCCTATCCAGATGCCTGAAAGGCCCAGCCCTGCCTTGAAAGTCAGAGCCCAGCCAGAGGTGAAGCCCACCACCCAGAAGCCCAGGATGTTAAACCACATCAGCGAGGCTTGTCTGCCCAGTCCCCTGTGACCAACACAGAACGGTGTGTGAGGAAGCACTGTCATCACACACATCAAGATGCACAGTAAATCACACTAGCACCTGTCTAATGCCTGTTGGGGCTGTGGAGGAAAGACACACAATGCTGTTTTGTTTAATGGCGTCCTGGTTGTGCAGAGGTGATTTACTGAATCGCTCAAATGCTCGGCCTGTGTGAGAGGACCTGCAGGAGTCAAACTGTAGCCAAAGCCACCTCACAAGAGCATCCTCCAAAACAGCACTTGCACAAGCTTCCAGTCAGTGTGTGGTTGCTGGATCATGAGCGCGTGCGCACTGTAATCAGTGTCAGCAGAGCACACTGCGCCGTGCATCACAAAAGGCTGCAGAATGTGCAGAAGCGCTTGGCATGCTGCACCTGTGGACGCCAGAGCTGGTGCCAGCAATGCCGTCAAAGACTTGGTATGCGGCACAGATGGGGGCAACCCGAGCCACCTGCTGTGTCACGCTTAGATCATCCACAAACAGCGGGCAATGTGGTGGCGGAACAGGGAGATGAACAGGCCAGAGCCTGACATGAACAGGGCTCCAAGGGGCGACAGACAGGAAGCTGCAGAGGCGAGTGAACTTGAGTGTAGCACATCCAGTATAAGAATCCTGAGGCAAAAATGAAATGCAAACCATCGCTCTCTCCTGTTGTGCAGGGATTGCTGCTGGTCTGCCCCAATGGCGTTTTGCTGTCAGGACTATCATATAGAGGCTAAAGAATATGCAAGTTTGCAAGAACATGAGAATTAGTAAAGATCAAGTAGTCTCTCCACACAGGCCATCTGGCTGCCAACTATGCTCTCAATCACAAAGGCATGCAAGCAGCAGCTGACCAAATCAGTAGCTGGTCATTGGCCGCACCTAAGTTAATACAGTTCATGGCCCACAGTTTTGTAGTCATGTCCATGTGTCTGGGCTAAGTAAACAGTGCTGTGCAAGCAATGGCTGCCAGCAAATGACTGGGGCAGGCACAGACCTGCAAGGCGGGCTTCAGATGGTCTGTCGGCACCAACTAGATTCCCCACCCGAATTGTGGCAGCTGTGGAGATTCCAAATGGGAAGCTGACATAGATGAAGGCGCAGAATGTGAGGAGGATGGAGTGGGCATCCACCTCAGCCTGACCTGCATGTCAAATAATGAAACTACTGTTTGCCTGCATGGAAGCATGGGATAACATGGGACAACATACTGCAGCTGGAAGATTTCCCGCGGAAAAGGGACCTCAGAACACCAGGCTTGCCTGTGCCACAGGTGGAGAGAAAGCAAACTATACAGGACATTGGCAGCCTGGGGGGCGGCAACCCTTAACTTGACCAAACAAACGCTCTTTGGGCAGTCTATCATCAGGCATCCTGAAAGTATGACCTAGCCACCTGAGTCTTTGGCTTTGCAGCTGAGACTCCACACACAAGGTGTTGCACCTAGTCAATATATCAACATTTGGCACATGGTCCCGCAAGGATAAGCCACAGATGCGCCGCAAGCATTTCATCTGAAAGACAGGACAAACAGACACATATAGCAAGCTACAGCTGTGTACACATCAAGCCATATGTCCCTGCTGCAACTCAGCGCCAAGCAGTGAGCTTTCCCCTGAGTTGCTATGGGGCCATTCAGCAAGTCCACTGTCAGATGAGCTTTGGACCGGTCTGCAAATAATGACTTGGGCAGTATGCGATGCCTTTTAGGTCAGGGGGGGTGGGCAAAGAAAGCTTTGCAGAGGGCTCATGGCATCCAGCAGATTGCAATCTTGCAAGCTTAGTTGCACTAAGAATGAGTGTCACCACAAGAAGCAGCCACGTGTGTATAGCAAGATGCGCCTACTCTGATGCAATCACTTCTCTTACAGCTCTCCCCTTGCCCCATCCCTCCTCCCCTCTCCCTGCTCTTCCCCCTTGAAACCCCCAGAGCCCTTCTCCCTTGAAACCCCCAGAGTCCCTTCCCCTTGCCCCCTAAGCGACCTGGCGCGCCCCCCCCCCCCCCCCCTCCCCCCTGCTCCTCCCCCCTTGAACCCCAAGAGTCCTTCCCCCCTGGGCCCCCAAGCAAAACTGGCACTGGCAGGCTGACCAGTATGCTGGCCATGACAGTGGTCACATCAAAGCTGCAGGCATCAGCCGCCATCATCACTCCTCCTGGCAAGCCCAACACGAGAAAATTGGACAGGACGTGTGGGAGACACTCCTTTGCAGACGGCCGCCCACACCGAAGCTTGGTCACAAGGACTGTTTGGCTTCTTACCTGTAGGTAACACTTGAGGTGGCTCCAGTGTGCGTCTTGTGCATGAAACAATTTAACACACTGGGCGACGGTGCCTCAGCATGCCAGTGTCTGGTGATCACACTGGAGGCATGAATGAAAAGCAAGGACTGACTCAAAGGTGTTGCATAGGACGTGGGCAGTGTCATTGCAAGTGTGCAGTGCAGGAGCAATACGCATATAGGCGTCTGTACATGTGCAGCATGCAGGATCGTGATGGATGCTGTTGGCCAAGCTAAAGCTCGGCTTCGCACCCTTTGCATGCAGTGAGATGATGAAGAAAAGCTGACCTTGTCAGCTTTGGGGCTGTTGGCCTCAACCTTCCTGTCTGGCAGACTTAGCCAGGCAAGGTACCCTGCACACAATTGGCAGCCAAATTGCAGCAGCAGCAGAAGGGGCTGAGCACCTTATTCAAGCCATGCGCCAATCACACTTGCACATCAAACAACATGCTAGCCAAGGCAGGATGCATGATCACAAGTACACTGGCATGAAGAAGCCTGCTTCAGTATCCAAATGGCATTATGGTTCTGGCAGCATGAGAGATGCCACAGGCCAATACAGCCTGTGCCGCAAGATACAAGACTCGAAAACAGCATGACCTGCATGATCTGCAAAGCAGCCTTTGGCCAGCATACAGCAAACTGTAGGTGACGTACCACACAACAGGGCAAACTGCAGAATACGTGCAACAGATGTCGCAAGTGCAGCTCCCCAAAAGTCGTACCATGCTATGAGCAGCATATTGATTGGAATGTTTGCCAGAGCTGTTAGCACGGTGATGACAGCTGGTGCCCAAACCATGTTCTGTACTTGCATGGCCTGCAACATTGCAGTTTGTGTCAGCCTGTGCCGTCTGTCAAACTGGTCTTGAGCAAAGTGCATGTTGCTGGCAGACCATCACATGCCACTTCGCATCGTGGCATTTCACACAATCAGCATGCAGAGTGAGCAAGTGCTGAACAGCAATCATGTGTGAGTTGTGCAGCACATGCACGCTGCATGTGTCAGGAGCTTTGTTTGCAGTAACAGAGATGCCAGGCCTTATGACATTGATGGACACAGTGATTTGCGTGCACCTCAGGCACAATCCCAAGCTGGAGAGGGCACCTTTAAGATGGCGATGCTCCACACCAGAGGCAGAAGCCCTGGCAGCAGCCCCTTGCAGAAGAGCCCCACTAACTGTACATGTACAAGCAACATTGACATTGACATTGGCGACTGCTCATGTCACTTTGCTGTTGTTAGAAGCCTGCTGAGTAGAGATACCTTGCCAGATTCCTGGGCTCTGCTGAAATATGGCTTGAGAGACTGGATCTGCTGCCAGCATGGCAACTGCCACAGGGACGCACAGAAGGGACAAAACACTGATGGCTGAGACACACAATGATATGACAGCATTGGGGTTCCCATCCCCGTGAGCTGCAGTGAATGAGCACTTTCCTGCCATTGGTGCTGTTTGTCGAACCAAACAATCCGTGTGATGTCACGGTTTTACCTTGACTGCCCAAGGTATCGAGCGCGGTCGAAACACCCATCAAAAAGTACCAAGATACGTTGAACCACTGTGTGAAGACGTCGCCAATCAGTGCGTGTGCAGTTAGCAGGTTGGGAACTCGAGTCGGCCACACGTGCGCCTGGCTACACTCACCGTGTTGCCGATGGCAGCTGCAGCCAGAGGACCGGCTCCTTGATGACCAATGAAGTACTGGTTGACGACCGTGACGGCATACTGTGCCGATAGTTGCACCATGACAGGAGCGCTCAGCAGTAGTAAGCCTCGAAGTTCAAGTTTGATATTGGCAGGTTTTTCTGTTGCAGGCGCAGCATCGGAACAACTGACTGCCAGCAACGGAGCTCTGAGCAAAGCCTCTGCATTCTCCTCATGGAACGCCATTATGTCGCACTGTGCAGATAGTCTCCCTGCGCAAATGCCAACTCGGGTCAACGGTGACTGATGTACGTATTTTACGTGATGCACGTGAACATTTTTTGATGGTCCCTTTCCCGAACGAATCCAGGCACTGTGAGCAAGCTTTCTCACAGCCTTCAAATGTAGAAGATAGGCACAGGAATGTGCTTGCTTGCACCAGGACATGAGGCATAAGCATACATCCATTCGTGTTTGCACAATTTGCACAGTTTACCAGACATAACTGGATAACTGTCCAGCTGTAGCTGTCACATACCACATGCATGCTTACAGGAGGCTGACGAATAGTTTCAGATTGGATTGTCATGGACTATGTAGCTACACATTGACACTGATTGCGTTTATACTCATGGACATTGAAGCAGGGAATCAGGGTCAGCCTTGTATGGTGGGGTAGTCTAAGTTGTCCTGCCTACAGGCTCACACTTTCTGATTACAGCCGTAGCAAACTGCTCCCCCAGAGGCTTCTGTTGCTGTTCAGAAAACAGAAGCCTCTGTGTTGCGCACGGCATATCACTGCGTCATGCCCTGACAGATCTGCACATGACCCACTTGCTTTGCTGCACTGATCAGTGATGACATGATGGACGGTATTCTTCCATCATGGTGGTTTCCTTGCAACTTACCAAGCCAGCGTGAGATTTTGTCTACGGGCTAAACATCTTATGAAGCTTCTGTTCTTGCTACTGATGTGTCAGGTACTTATCTGATCTGAATCTGATCAGTCGCAACATGCTTTGCCGACACGCTGCATTCAGAAGTGAGGCCCGCAGGCCAAAGACATTCTCCTTGGTTGAGTAGGTAAGTTGCCTGGCCATGCACGGAACCCATGCATGTCATTAAGGCAAACTGCCTGGTCGATGAAAGTTTTGTCAGGCCATGAGATGCCATGCCAAGCAGTAGCAAAGACTTCATGTACAATGGATTCAGCTGTCACAGCCTGGATGCTGAGTGCCCCACTTTCAAAATTTGGCTTGACTGTTCAAAATCGAATTATTTCCTTCGACAAGAACACTGATAGTTGAATGATATATATAGCAACGTCCATATATACACTCTACCATATATACAGATGTACATTGGCACAACCATAAGCCTGAAGCTTTTACAGTGCATGTATTTAACCATCCCCAAGTCGATAGCTGCAGGCAGACCACTCTGACAACACACATACTAGTGCCAGCGGTAGCCTATACCTAGCAGCAACAAAGCTGTCAATTTGGAGGTTTGTACACCAACTTGTCTTGGTGCATGCAAAACTAAACAGCAACTGTGACTACTCAAAAGGAGTTGTCTAAACGCAGTCAAAAGCAAAAACTGTCTATGATCTAGGCTTTAGGCTGATCACCACAACACACCTGCGCAGTCAGTGTCATCACAGCAACATCATAGGTTCTTCTGATGAAGTAACATGGCTAGTCTGCTTTCTTGTGCAGAAACCATACCATCTGCTGCAAACACTACAGCCTCAAAGAAGACACCTTCAGCTGCAGGACTCAACACCACTGCCTTACTCTTTGAAATAGTGAAGAGCCACACTATGCTCCAGCACCGTGAGCAAGAGCTAGGCTCTAGCGGCGCTCTACGCCGTTGTAGCAGCACCGTCTGGCTGCACACTCAACCTCTGCATCTGGGTCACAACCTCATTCTGTGGTACAACTCCACCCGGGTATGTCACATGCCTCCACAGATTTGTGTGCGCGCACAAAGTTGGCACACTGCAACCACATGGATCCTTAGTAAGCCTGACTGTACATTGAGGTCAAAATAGGAAAGCTTTGAGGTATGCAAAGATGCAGCTTGTTAGTTGACGCAGCAGGCAAACTTGGTACAAGCTTGCTCATATACTTGTGTCGCACGTCAATGTAGCACCAGCACTGTCTACCAGACAGACATGCATAGCATTGCAGTAGCCGTGTACAGCACACAATACAAGTCCAAACCGCATGCACAAGCAAGCGCCTGCAAGACTAAGCAGAACATGCTGACAGGAAACGGAAAATGAAACACAGAGAGCAGAGCCAACTTACCTCTTCAATGGGGACACCACGCGTCTCAGGGACCAAGAAGTATGTGAAGAAGATAGCCACAAACTGCCAGAAACCAAAGAAGATGTAGATGCCCCACTTCAGAGAACACAGCATGTTCAAAAAGGCTGCACACAAACACAGATTGTCATCGCTGTGTGCTTTGAAACTTTTGTGGAATGCCACACAGGCAAAAGCTGAAGCAAGATAGAAAGATGATGCAGATACAGTCACAACAAGAGTGAGGCATACACACAGGCGTACTCACAGCAAGACCCAAAGCTTGCACAGCACTGTTAGTAACCAAACAAGCATTGCAGTTGCATGTGCTCGTGGACATATGCTCATGGAAGTGTGTACGCTAATCAATAGGTGTAACAGAAGAAAATGTGTCAGGACTCACTTTGTGTGACAATGGCTCCTGACACAAGCTGTGTGAAGACCGTGATACTCTGGCCACAGCAGATCTGGTGTTGAGGTCATGAATCTCTGAGGGCACCAGCCATCCAATGGGTCCCCAAGCAAAACCAAAGGAAATGGAGTAAAGCCCAATCTGCAAGCAGACAAGTGAAGTGGGCAACAATACACAGACCACAACCTTACGCATGACATGCACCTTGACGGGCAAGGCAGCAACCATCGCAAAAGGTTAGCAAGCAGCTGGCAAATGGTACGCCTGGTGGCAGTGCTGCCCTGAAGCCTGCTGCTGTGATGACAGAAGCGTGATGCAGGCGCCTTGGAAGCCTATTCAGGACTAACATGCAAAGCTCACACTCTGCACGCACATGTATTCCACACATGCAAGCAGGATGGGGTGAGCCAGACTCAGGCAAAAGTCTCAGCAAAGCAGAGCCTACCAGTACAATAGCAGCAATGGAGGCGCCATATGGCAAGGCAGCAGCATTGGTGCCAGCAGAAACCGCAAAGACAATGGCAACAGCAATCTCAGCTGCAAAACCTAGCATGGAGCCGCTGATCAGCAAAGTTCTGCGCCCCACTCTGTCCACAATGAAGACAGTGATGATGGTAGCGATCAGCTGGACACCATTGACGATGACAGCCGCAATCAGGGATCCCTCATTTCCTGATCCAAGAGCATTGACACCAGCAAAAATCTGTGGAGCAAAGAAGGAGACACCATTTACTCCGGACCATTGCCTGCAGTGAATGAAGCCATCAGCATGAAGCAGCACTGACCCTAGCTGGTTTGCCATGCAAGCTTACAAAGGTTGGCACACACACACAATCGAAAGATGGTACGCGCCTTGGCCATTGATAGGCATGCTATGCAGCATTGAAGACGCTTTTTGCTCCAGCAGATAGGCATGCTCAGCAACGTTGAAGATGCTTTTCATTCCAGTGCAGAAGCACCAGGGCTATGCACTAGGGCTATGCACTTGCAGCGGCACAGCATGGTCAATACAGGCAGACCAGGTGGAGGGACTGACTGGAAGAATGGCATGGCAAATGGCTAGAACCAGCTGAGGCCTGTTGCGCCGCCTGAAGATTGCCCTCCATGGGTTCTCCATGCCCTTCAAGGCCTCATTGGCCAGCACAATAGTGTCAAACTCCACATCCCACGTCCTTGGTTCCACGCAACCTTCTGGAGCACACCTTGGCCTCAGAGAGGTATCCACGCTCGACCAAACTGTTGGGGGTCTCTGGCAGGAACAGGCCACCTAAATTGACAGCAAGAGCCTTCAGATATGCTGTACAACAAAGAGCTGTTGGAGATGCAAGTGCCACAACAACCTTGCTATGTTTTGCAGTGCAAGGCAACAGGCAACAAACCTTTCAGAATAAAGTTGTCAAGGGTGCTACAAGCTGATGGATCATTGCAGGGCATTGTGGGCAACACTGCCTTTGAGTTGAGTGCCAGGTTACAGATGGGCTGCAGGGAATGCTGCTCACCTAGCAGCAGCACAGTGCCAGGCACTGCAGCCAGGCCAAGGAGATACGCCAGCCAGCGATCCACTTGTTGGTGCCAATGTTGATCGCATTTGCAACAACAATACCACTGATGGTTCCAAGCTGCACAATTGTGTTCAAGCGCCCTCTCCACCTACAGAACACAGCAGCAGCTGCTAAACACTCATGCACAAGCTGCATCTAACAGTGAAACAAGCAATTTAGACTGCCTAAGCAATTGAAGCTTTTTTCGGCACCTAGGTGGGGCCATCTCGGCTGTGTAGATGAAGGCACAGTGGTCGCCAAATCCGACACCTGTGAAGAGCAGCAGGTTCTTGGACAGTAGGCACGGGTCGAAAGTGCGAGAGTTTTAAGAAGGTTGCTGAAGCTGCACTTACCAATACCCCAAAAAACACGACCGATGAACAACAGCGCAATTGTATTTTTCGCAGAGGCTTGGAAAATGGCTCCAATCAAGAAAGAAGTACCCGCGATAATCATAGACCTGCATGACAGCAGACTCAGCCGCTGACTGGTGCGTCGCTGTACATGTCGAGTAGAAGAAGGGGATGGCCAAGGACAGAAGGTGGAAGCAATCGGTTTGCCACGCACTCACCCTTTTCGTCCCCAATGCTGTGTAAAGTAGGAGGCTGGAATGGAAGCGAGAGCGCCAGTGAAGTGCATAATAGCGGAGTAGGCCTGCAGTGTCTTATCATTGTATTTGCAATAGAAGCTACTGTTGCCGCTTGCGGGGAAGAACCACCGACGAAATTGTTCCATGGACTCCACTCCACCTACATCGCACAACAAGTGCTTGAGCAGCCTAGCATAATAAAAGACCCGTATCTGCAGACATGTGCATATCCGCAGGTGACACTCACCCGTAACACCTCCATCGTACCCAAACAAGACCCCACCACTAGCGGCGATGATGCAAGCCAAAACAACATATGTCGTCGTCTTTGCCGTCGACATCAATCACTCCGGCAGCTGCACGCTCGATGTCTGCAGCGCTGCGGATTTTGGAGGACGGCACATACTCCTCGCCTGTCCTTGAAGTGATGCTGGGCCTGCCGATATTTGCAGACTGCTTGTCCATCGCGACACCAGAAGAACCAGATTGCGGACTGTGCCGCGACGCTGAAGAGTGAAAGCAATACGATTTCTGCCTAGTATTGTATACTCGTGACGTAACCGAGATTCTGTTTCCGCGGCAAATCTTTGCAGATGTAGTGCAGTGACTAAAGTATTAGGCTTAAGATATGTACACATGTGGGTCGCTGTCAGCACGCTTGACGTCTTTGCAGTCGTCTCAAGCAAATAGCCGTAACCCTTACGACATCAATTACTGTACCTGTACGGATATTAGCAACATTTTATCTGGATCAGTCATCTAGTGACGGTTGTCACGACCGTAAGACAGTAACAAGCATGCTCTCTCCGAAACCAAGGCATTGAAAGCTGCACTAAGCGCTTGAGTGGGCTGCCCGCAAGTGGTGAGATGTGACACAACCATACATATCACTTGTGCTTGTTGTGAACACTCTTCTTGACTTGCTTTCTTCTGTTCCATTGCAAGTGCTGTCAGAGTCAGGCTATCTCAGCACAACATTGCCTCAAATTATACTATATCATACTACGCACGCACGCTGAAAGCTAACCATCTACATCCACGGGACATTTTCATGATTGCCTCAGCAGTGCAAATTACTCTGCATTCAAGACTTTGCAGGTCAACACTGGCTGCAAACATTGCTTTTGCCTGCTCAGATTTCACTTGTTGCAGGGTGGTACAATACACAAGCACTTTCATGCAGTGACTGTTTGTTTGTGACTGCAATCGACACCTTCAAATCCTTGGTGCACAGGAAGCTGAGCAAGGAAGCTTGTGCATTTGCTGATGCAGAACAGATCAATGATGCTGAAGAAGCAATACACAGCTGAATGGTGACTGCAGTCACCAAACAGCAGAAAAGGCAGCTTTGCCTCAATCACAGCCTTTCTCGAACCAGAATGGTAAACCTCAAGCCAGTCTCGGCTGTGCAGTTTGAATAAAGGCAGCATTTTCCAGGTGTGGTCAAGTATGCAGGAGCAGCCATCATGGAGCAGCACATTTAATCCTCAAAGGCTATGTGCAGTGATGCCCTGCCTCAACCCTTGCTGAGCATTAGCAGCGCTTGAGTATCGGGCTTGATCCCCATGTGGAATGCTGTCAGCATGCTTGGCGTCTGTTGTAGTCACCCCACGTGCACGCCTGTGATTTGTTGTTCTTCTGACATCACTTACTGTACAGATACCAGTACAATGTGTCTGAATCTCTTTGGCTTCGCTGGCCCATTGCATTTGGTATGGCACTTGTCAAATTGACATGTTGTTTGCAGTATGCGATCCGACTTATTGGCTGTGAGAGGAATTGCAATCTCTCTTGCCGTATTTGGCGTGCCATAGCATTGCTGTGACTCACAGAGCTTTGTATAATGGACAACAGATCCTTGAAAAGGCATACACTGCTGGTCAAGAGGCCGGCAATCGCGCAACATTATGCCTATCTCTCCAAGACTGTGCTGTAGACCTTGTCAGATAGCGTGCGCTCCCTCACACTGTCAGCTAGATAAGGAGTGAAATGATACACAGAAGGAGCCATCTGCAAGCTATAAAGCAGCAACAACTTGTCAGCATAGGCTACAAAGCTCAATGCATGTACTGGTCATTGCAGCAGCGTTGCATTGGCACTTGTTCAGTGAGCCTTAGTCAATGTAGAAACTTTCTACAAAAGCTGAATGTTTAGAGCTATGATTTTACACAGGGCAGTAACACTGCAAATACCCAGGGAGCAATTAGTCTTATGACCTTGATTCCTGACTCGGTGACTGGGGTAACTTGTGAACACAATAGGCAAAATACGAATTGCTGCATGCTCAAGCTTCAGGGATTTTGTACACTTGCTTCTGCTTTTTGGAACCTTTGTCCTTGTGGTTTGCACCTTGTGTACCATGTAGCGCTGAGCTATGAGGTGCTGCAAAGACTTCTCCATACTTCTCGTGCTTCTCCATGCTGTATGAGCCTGGCCCAATCAGCAAACGAGAGCGCACAGCAATCGCAAGTGATGGCAGATTGGTCAGCTTGTACTTGCTGGAGCGTCCCATGCCAAGCAGCGCAAAAGCTTGTCCCACCGCACTCAGTACTTGACCGCCAAACAAGCGCGTGAATAGCAAAGCTAGCAGAATGACAAGGGCGAGAGCATGGGGCACTGCATTAGGCTGCAGCACCCTGCTGCCGTAGTCCTGTGTGGCTCGTCCCTCAAACAGCACTTGGCGAATTGCAACACCTGCACAATCAGCAGATGCTGTATGCAGACAGCACCCATGCTGCTCACAGGCAGAGAGCTATGCATCAGGCATTCAGCGTAAGCAAAGCAGCAACTGCATTGTGCCTTGATGATGTGCCAACCTGAACTAGGGATCCCCGCTGACGAGGGCAACAGCTACCCCTGATTGCCAAACATTGAAAGCAGCACTTACCAGCTTTCCTAACATATGTCCCAAACATGCTGTCAGCAAGTCTGGACTGGTTTTCCTGGGGCCACTTGGCCCAAGAAAATGCCCACACGCTGAACATGAGGTGGAAGAAAGCTGCCCAAGGCAGCAGATTGCCTGCAACAAAAGTACTTTGCGCCATTGCAGTTAGTGAACAGAACCCAGCATGCAAGAACTCAGCAGTGAGTGCTTTGTTATCCAAGACGCGCGCGTCATTTCCTGAAGGTCACACGCTTGTAGGCTCTTATGCACACGTCCGATTCTGGTGGAATGGCATATTGACGGCTAAGCATACATTACTAAGTACAGTCTGGACAAGCCAGGATCAGTCTTCAACAAGAGAACAGAACAGGCTGCATGTACAGGATAGCTGCCATGCAATGATTTGCTTGTGTTGAGCTATATCCAGAACACTCCGCTAACCCGTCAAAGCAACAAGACAGCTTACAGTACAACAGCTCCACATACAAGCGCTCTCATGCATTCCCTGTACATGTTCTTCCAATTGTACACTTGTGCTCACGGACATGGCACCTGTCTGTACAAGCTGAACTATTGCGATGCTCATTTTCAGGCTGCAGTGCCCAGTGCAAACTTCTTGAGTCCTTGTCCCAGAACACTTTGAGGCAGTATGCATCAATGATCAGTCCCTAGGGTCAGATCTGCGTAAAACCAGAGTTTCACCCCCGCTCCCCCCCCTCTTTAAGTCTGCCCAAACTCGATCACTCCCCATCCCCACCCCTCTGACAAACCCCAAGCTGTAGCCACCTGCAGTCATTTGCTCAGTGCATACCTGTGAGGGCCGCCAGGTCACCAGAGTATGGGCTGGGCACACGACTGAGCTTCAGCAATTCCCACTTTTCAGCCCAATAGGTGATGGCAAAGATGATGGAGACCAATGGCAGCACCAGTGGCAGTCCACCAGAGAACATCAAGGTACAGAAGAGAATGTTGAGCAGCTGCAGACACACCATGCGTGAAACAGAATGGCATAGCAGGGGACAAGTTGCGAGTTGACCATGTGCATATGTGCGCTTGCAAAGTTTTACACGGCATTCTTGCAAGCACCCTGTTACACAAAAACTGTGGCTCATGTCCTGAGGTCTTGTTGCTTGATGTGCCACCACAGTCCAGTGCATGTACAGAGGCCACAGCACAACGCAAGTCTGGCATTTTCAGACATGCATACACCGCTGTTGGCCAAACATGAACACAATACATATGCCAAGCAAAGGACTGCAGTCACGCAATACCCCTCACAAGGCTGGTGACATGCTATCATGACATGCAATCACACTCGTGTTAGAGAGGCGGACCTCCCCATATCTATCTGCCAGGTCAAAGTCTGGTCCTTCATACGCCTTCACCAGCTCTGCCTGGGTGAGGCAGGACTTCCTTTGCCTCAGCTTCCACTTGTACATTACCAGCCTACAGTCAGATTCAACATCATGACAATGTGAGGTCACACAGAACCCTCTGCAGCATGCCACATTAGCAATGTGTTTCTATCAGCAGCAAGCACATCTTGTACTTTGAAATCGCAATTGCATTCTGCATGATGCGCTTGCAGTCAACACAACGTCATCACTTGTCTGTAATTGGCAACCTGCAAGACTTGCTTGCAAAAGCTGACCGTGTTGGCAAACATGCAGCACCGTGCATTAGGCCAAGAGAAGTCCTGCCGACACCAAGCGCAACTGCCAGACAGCAAAGGTGACATGTTGCAAGCCCAATGAAGGACTATCGAACTAGGACTAGTTTGTCACTGTGAGGCTGAATACACAGCATGCTCGACTGGCTGCGATGGGAGTGGCAGAGCAAATGTCATTCTGCACAAGTGCTTGTTCTTACCATGACATGGTATGTTGGGTGCACAGATGTCTGCTCTTGCACAGGACTTTGACAAACAAACATGCAGCAAACACCTTTGTGTTGATCTCAGCATATGACATCAGCTGCACTGTTAGCAGGTGATCAACAGGGCGAGGTGAGTGACCTGTACAGTACAAAGGCGGGGTGGGGGAGGCCCACAGTGAAGACTATGACTATAGTCAGACTCTGTCCAACTTGTGCGTACCATGCCGGAACCAGATCTGCATATATACCCTGCATTTTGAGACACAACCTCCTTCAGCAGCATGCAGACGTGTCCTTGCTACATACCTTCCAAACTGCATCTGCTGCATTCCACATGCAGCAGGTTTCTTACTGCAAGAGCCTGAAGCTTGCCATGATTGACATCGCTGTTGTTATCATTATTAGTGGTGTTCATCCAAAAACTTGTTGTACTACTAATATATCAAGAATGTGCCTGACAGCATAGATCAAGCCAGCACCCCCAATAGAGTCAGCAAAAGCTGTGAGGCAATGAAAGCGATGAATGAAAAAGGGAGTTAACTGTTTGAATGTTGTAGTGTGAAAATGGGAAGGCGGTCAGCAATGCAGCATGTTGTGAAGGGATCACATACTGCTCCCCACACATCGAGGCTTTGCATGTTGCCATCAGGCTGCGTGCTCAGCTGTGCAAGCTGAGTGAAAGGGAGTTGAGACGAAAGGTCACTTGGAAGATGAGGGTGCCCAGGAAGGTATTGTGCAGGCGCTTGTAGAGGGCTGGAATGTACATGTTAGCCACCAGGCTTGACAGTGCAGTGTTGACAAACTGAGCCATGAACAGCTTGAGCGTGAGGCTTCTCTGCTCTGCACTCTGTGTGTGGTGCCTGCACTGAGGGACACAACATCTTTGCAAACTCTGCATGCAGAATGTCGGACCAGAACACTCCCAACAAGCCTAAGAAATAACACTTTGTGCAGGTCTAGGTGACTGGTGTGCCTCTAGGTGACTGGTGTGTCTCTAAGGTCTAAGGGTGCTGATCAAGCTGACTGTCCGGTATGGACCGTTAGAGGCATTGCTGATCTGTATTTTGCTGAGTTACATGCTCTGATGTGGCGAGATGCACCTTGCAGCAGAAATGTATTTTTGTCAAGGCCGCAGTATGTGCATCACAGCAAAATCAGGCAACGGAACCAATCGGTGTGGCTTGTTTTCCAGTGCATGTTCACCTTTAACAATGTGCATCATGTGCACAGCACATACCTCTCAAGGTGATTGGTGTACAGAGCAAAGTAGTACAACAGCTTGTTGGTCACAGTTGTGATCAGCGCTGCTGCCACCAAGATGAGTACCTACAGCACAATTGCGTACACTGTTATTGCTCAGATGGCAGGAACAATACGCAACATTTGCCGATGATGCACAGACCCAATCACAAGAGTGAACTGTGTAAAACCCCATTGTGCAGTACTCTGTGCAGTGGTATGCTATCTGGGTCCTGTGTTGCACTATGCTGCAAGACGTAGTATCGCATGTCCACTGTCTGTTTGCCCCTGCTTGCTTGTTCTGCTTGTGCCGGAAAATGCAGGCAAGTTTGGGTAGTGAGGTTACAGACAACAACTGCAGCCATAGAGCGTCTATGACCTGGATGATGTATTTGAGCCAGTAGCGCTTGCAGTACGAAAAGCCAGCAAAGGTTTGTATGGCTATAGAGCAGTAGCAGCTGAAGCAGCTCTGCTCAAGACTACTACATGCTACACCATCGAAGGTAGTCTCCTTGTAGCAGCCCTTGTACCTGCATTATAGGAAGGTGTCTTGTAGGCAGGTCAATGCAGCGCCAATGCAACTATAATCCTGCTCATGACAGACGCCATCAGGAGGCGATGCGTACACAGGTTGCTTGCATCTGCAGGGTGAGCCAAGCTCAACATCAGTAACCCCGCTTCATGCATGTCCAGCTTGTCAGACTCTGCAAGAGCTGCAATGCAACAGTACTCAGCCGCACCTGTGCAGCCACCCAATCATGCAACATGTACAGAACAGGCATCTCCTTGTGGTCAGTCGGGTGCACAATCATGCGTCATGTGCAAACTCCATGTATGAGTGGCTATATTCGGACTGAAAGGCATGGGATGTCACAATGCCATCAGAAAGTTCTTCAACACAGCGTGTGCCGACAGAAAAAGAGTTGGCATGATAGGTGTTGCATACAAGATACCTGACAGAAAAAGAGTTGGCATGATAGGTGTTGCATACAAGATACCTGACAGCAGCTTCTGAGGAAGCAGTAAGGTTGAGAGTGCTGGTAGCAGACAGGATGTTACAGCTTGTGGCACAGGAGGGCGGATCTAACGCCAGATTGGTGCTGCTCTTGCGCCAGCTGGCTGCCAGATTCACCAGAATGAACCCTGCAAGTTTCAGGAGGCATTCTCGCTTTGCCCTGTCACGACTACTCAAATCCATTGACTTTGACGGCTGGGCTGTACAGCTGCCAGACCAGAGCTGCAGCACATACACTTGACTGGTGGAACCAGGCCTGTAGGTAGTTGACATGAACACAAGTGCCTCTGTATGAGATGTACACAAGTGCTGCTGCCTGACATGCACACAATTGCCCCTGCAAGAGTCGTACAACCCACTCATACAGCAAGAATGCAATTGTATACCCTGACAAGCAGCATGTACACATGCACATGGAGACACACCTATGAAAATGATGATGAGGTTGACCACCAGTATGAAGATGCGCCGCTGCAGCCGCTGAGCAGTGGTGATCTGCAGGTTCTCCCACACAATGTCTGAAGGTTCTGGAGCAGGCCCAATCCTCAAGGCATGCCGCTTCCTGCACTCCGTGCAGGACTGCTCAGCCTGAAAGCCATTGCAAGCCAGTACAGAACGATGGAGGAAATTGAGAAATCCAACACAGCAGCATGTCTACAGGGCACTAAGGTTATGACAGGTCATCATGTGCAAGGCGGAGTGCGGCAGGCAAACGAGTGCAGCTTGGGGCACAGCTGCACAGCCAGATCAGGCAACAGTTGCACTGGAATATACTTTGAGCCATGGTTGTTGCTCCATGCACCGTTTCGGCCCAACCATTTCCATTGTCTATCCTGTGAGGCCTGCAAGCCTTGCATGTGGAAAGCAAGCTGGAGGTGAAGGATGCAAGAGATTGTTGCACAAAGTACCTCCAAGGCATGAAGAGCCTGAAGTGTCAGGGCTATGCCTTGCATCACAGACACACATTGTGGTCATGGCTGAGTGCAGAAGGTGCAGGAGGGGTCTACCTGAAGCGCTTATCCCTGCGCTGTGCCCACCGCTTTCCTGCATGCACACACACCCTCTGATGACGCTTCTTCCTCTTCTGCTCAACACCTCATGGCAGCCTGCCCAGATTGCTCAAAGGAATGCATGACATTTGCTGACGCCGGCACTGAACAGTAAATCAGGAAGGAATGTGTGAATGCTGGAGGTATAACACAGCAAGGTGGGGTGCACCTCTGCTAGATGGGTTGGCTTGCATGCACTTGAGGCGCGCCTCCTCAGTCTTGAAGGTCACAAAGGCACAAACACAGCGGCGCTGGTTTGCATCCACCCTGGCATTCCGAATGGCCTCCTGCACTTGTCATGCCTTGCTTTGCCCACGTAGAGCTTGTGACAAATGCCAGGGGGCACACGCTGCTGCTGGACTGGAGAGTGACAGTACATGCTGCAGGTTGGTAGCGTCAGGACATGCAGAGCAATAGTGGACATGGTTTGCTTGAACTGGCTGAGCCAACCCGTAAATGCTGAGTGCATGCTTACAGAATTGATATGAGCATGTGTAACACTCTGACATCATACGGCACGCAGTCCTCTGTACCTGTACAGCCTGCAACGTGCAACATATCAGCTCAGGAGACATGAGGAAGGTAAGGGATACTGTCTTGCAGCATGAGCGCAAGGGTGACCAACAACAGCAGCTTGCCTGCAACTGTTGCAGCTTCCTCTGTGCTTTCAACACTGCCTCCACCAGCACAGCTGCCTTCTGCTCCTCCTCTGCTGCTGACAGGCTGTTTTCCTGTCTTCTCCTCCTCTTCTTTGTCCCGTCACCACCCTCATCATATTCCTCCTCCGTGTTACTGTCGTCATCAAGTGCATCTGTATGTCCTGAAGTGCTCTTCTGTGCTGCTGCCAGTGCATGCTCATACTTCACCTGCATTGTTTGCTAAACTTCAGTCTTGCCTACTTGCAGTTGCTAGTGTGGAAATTTCTTCAAGTAGGTCTACGAATCATGTATCATGCTTGCAGGCAGGAACAGCCCTGGAGTTATCTGAGACCAGCATCCAAGCAGTCTGTGATATTACTCAGGCCGACTCACCAGCACCACTTGTGAACAGCTCAGCAAAGTGCAAATAGTCGACATTGCCAGCTTGTGCTGCCAAGGAATCCACTGCAAAGGAGTTGATTTGGTGCAAAGCAAAGGCATATCTAGCGGTGCATGATGGCTACCTGTAAGGGTCCCTGACGTGAGATCAGGGCAATAAGGGCTGAGTCATTGTGGGCTAGCTGGCAGCTGTTGACAGTACCCCACTGGGAGAAGTAAGCCTGCACCTCTGCTGACAGCGCATCCTGCAGCACCACAGCTTCTGCCTTACCTCTGCCCCTCCCTAAAGTAGGACATGCTCACCCATGCATGCATGCAAGCCTGCTTGCATGCCAGCATATGCTGTCAGGATCAGTATGATCAGCCGTTGCGTCGTGCAAGTTCCCCTCTGTTTGCAAGCATTGCCTTTGCAGCAGACTTGAAGCCAGGGGTCATAACGGTTTGCAATTCACTTCTTGTTATGTCAGCACACAAGTTTCATGGGCAGTTGTGCAAAGTTACACTGCTTTGCATAACTGATCAGCAGCTGTCACAATGTTTTTGTGCGAAACAGCGCTCTGCTCAAATATATGTGAAATTTATACACATCGAACGCGCACAAGTATCATGACATGGCATTGGTGTTTATGTGCATGTCCAAACAACCCTGAGTCCCCAGCATCTGGCATGACTATCACTCCTACCTTGGGTAGATCCCATACTTGCACTGAGTAGTCGACAACCGTCACAGTCTTTGACGCAACCTCTTCCAGCACCCTCTGCTGGTACAAGATGATGAAGAAGACCACAACCAGGTACAGCAGTACAGAAGCCAGGTCAAGCCAGCATGCCCAAAGATGCAGCTGCTGCTTGGAAACCCTACGCCCCAGGGGTATGTGGACTGTTGCATTAGCAACGCTGGCATTCTGATAGTAGTACTCCAGCTGCAGCTCTGCCATACACGGAAGCTTTAGAGAACTGTGCATGTGGTCATGTGGTTAGAGCTTCTCAATGAGAAATTTTGTTAACCAGTGCCATGCGACTTGCGCTGCTGCAGCATGGTGTTGAGCAATTGCTGTTGAGTATGCCTAGATGTGATTAGTCTGTGGGGTACAGACACAGCATGATTTCTGAACCGTGATGCCCCCTCTTAACGCCAGTGTCAAGTCATGGCAATCTACTGTTGACAGGTTTGTTGCACCGAAAATCTTCCCACTGTAACAACAGCCAGACTTGATAGACTTGCAGACCCCCTGAAGAAGCCAGTGCAGCGTCATGATAGAGTAGAGTTTCAAGCAGGGTTTGACACAAGTAAGCTGCTGTTGGTCGCTTGAAAGGCCCTTTTGTGCTACAGCATGACCAACTGCCAAAACATATGTGTTCAGCGACAGAATTTGCTGGTGCAAAGGGTGAGTGTGCAAGCCTGAACAACCGTACAAGCAACAATCAATGCAGGACATGATCATTGATACACTTCCCGTCATGTCATGTTTTGCAATCTTTTGTGACAAAAATAGGCATTCCTCTTGAATCCCCGCCACATTTGCAACATGAGGGTTTTTTAAAGAGGACAGTCTTACTGGGGACAAATGCAGTCAGTAATGTGACTGTAATGTACAATCATGGCATCACTGGAGCTGTCGGCCTAGTCCAAGCTACTTGTTAAGGACGTGCAGGCATCAAGCACATAAGAGGGCCTGCTCACCTCTTTGCAGCTGATTGTTGGGGAATGTCACCCCAAGAGATGTCAATGCATCTGCAAGGGCAGTGGCATTGTACACATACTCACTGCCAAACAATGGACCATAGGCTCCCAAGCTTGTTGCCACTAGCACTCCTGCAGTGATTGCCACCCTGAGAGCATGTTTCAGTGATGCACCTGTTGGTGTGCCAGTTGCTATGTATTCACTTGGCAAAAAGGATGGGGCAGAAGGGGTCGAGCCGTGCATAGCTTGTTTTGATCCTCACCAATTGAGCTTGTGCCACCGCTGTGCGCTATGGCACTCCAGACCATGTTTGGGAGCACCACCAGTGACATAGCGGCCAGAAGCATGGCAATCCATTTTAGGAAGTAGAAGTACAAAGCCAGCCCTTGCCCAAACTCTGCTAAGTCTTCAGTTTTGGTGTCAGACAGGCTGAAGAGTTCATGGTGGTAATGTGTCTTGACATGCGCTAGTTTGGCAGCCTTGTCATTTGGAGGTTCCCAGTCCTCCAACACGACCTGCAAAGAGGCATCTGGAGGATTATTTTGCTGTTCACCAGAGCCTTTTTCACTCTTGCGTTTTCTTGCAGCTGACTTCTTTGGCGGGCTGCTTGCTTCGTTGATGAAATCAACGCTGCTTTGCTGCAGTAGCGGAGTTGCATCGGCGTTGCTAGAGTGCGATGCAAGCTGGTCGTCTCCTGAATCAACTGCCACACGATTTGACTTTACCATACACTGGTCAGTTTGTTGACGAGCGTCGGATGTGCTCAGGTGAAATTGGTTGGTCACGCTTCATGAACAGCACAGAAGAACGTGCACACAGGGCAGCGCTGCGCTTTGCTCAGATATCAGATGCTAATGTGTTGTGCATTTGAAATGCATTATGACGTCGAATGCTGTAATTTACAGGGCAAAGGGGGGGAGTCGGGAAGAGGGGGGGGAGGGGACGGGGTATTCGTCCTTAAGAAGGCAATCACCAAGGCACACAATTCTGCACGATATGCTGCATTGTGAACAATATGCGTGTATTCGTTCAGCTGACGCCTGGACCCAGTACCGTACAACAAACCTGGGCCTGGAAACCTGTCCAAAAAAGGGACAGACCTTCTCTAGCGGAAATCAAGATCGTTTGAGAACTTTCCAAATGCAGGTACACAACCAGATGCCGTTTGTGAAAAAGTTCAGCAATTATTCAGCATCCGGGGCCAATTTCACTTTCAACCATCATGCAGTCGAGCCAGATGCCACGCTATCACTGTGCAAGGAACAAACATGTCCTTAGAACTCTTTGAACAGTGATCCTGCAGCATAACCCGTTCCTGAAGTTGACTCACGATTACTGATATCATGTGTAGCATATTCATACGCTCAGTTGTTATCAGCCTTCTTGCTGTGATGCAGCAACAAATACTGTTACTGTAGCTTTCAGCAGCAAAGGAAGTGCAATTACACATAATGCACACAAAATACCCTGCACGTCTTACCTGGCACCTGAGTTCTTGTTGCATGCAGGGTTTGTGCAACATTGGTTTCCATAACCCCCATTTTTGCACACTAGCCGATCCTGACGACTTCAAGGTGTGCACCACAAGATCACTGGATCTTGACAGGTTGCAGTCATTGATGTGACGCGGTACTGTCCAGCATCGCTTAGGAATCGGTTGCGCTGCGATGCCTGGAAGCACCAAGTTTGTGAGGCAACACTTTTATGACACTGTTGAGCACAAGGCGACCAGTCGACAGCTCAGCGCTGTACCCCACCAGGTAATGCTTTCTACGCACACACCAGTCGGGGTGTTGTTTCTGCTTTTCGTCACTGAGCCCACTGAAGACACATGCGTGTTGCCCAGACTTGAAGACCTTGCTTGTGTTTACAGGCCCCTCAGCGTGAACGCGTGAGTCTAGTGGTCCGAGGATCAGTGTTGCTTCAGAGCACTGGAGACCCTCTGAACACACATGCAAGCTGGAAAAGTCGAATCAAGGGAAATAACCTTGAGAGTGTGCCGCGCCTTCTTTGGCTCTTGGAGCCAAAAATCGTGTTTGCACATGCAAAGGTTTGGAAAAAGTGCAAGACCCTGTCATGCATGAGTCTGGTAACTAAATGTGTTTTGACATTGCTTGGCATTTGCAGGCCAGCTGCAGAGGTCACTATGCAGAGTCACAATACTGTCAAGGCATGTTCTTTGAGGGCTATCACCGTGGGGGAGGCAGGGTGCGGCTGCGTGCATGCTTACTGCTGATTGTCTCTTGCGTATAGAGCATCCTCACAGTACTGTCGCTTCATCATGCAGCTAACCTTCATGACAACAGTTCTACCACTTTGCTCTTCACACACACAACATGCTCACAACATACAGGACCTCATGGCAATCATGTAAAGAGTCTAGCAGCGCCATTTGCAGCATTCAGCACCCTAGCTGCAGTGACGTATCAAGGCTGCTTCCTCTCACTCCCTCCAGTTTGATATTGCACAGCTGGAAGCAGAATGATAGCAGCCTGTCCTGCTTAACTTAAGTGTTATATGTCCTCGATTTATCCATTGCAGATCAGCCTTATACCTTGATTACATGGCAGTAGCAGGCTTGAAGTGATATGCACAAGGCTTGTTATGATGGGTACAGGCTCATGGGGTGTACGAGGGCACCTATTGGGAGCTGCTAGCAAATGTTGGGGAGCTAACAGAGGCCCTTACGCAGATGGCAATAGGTCCTGCAGTACTTGAGGAGCCAGTAGTGAAGCTGCCAGCAGCAACAACTCTGCCAAGCTGGGACACATTCAAACCTGTGCTGCAGCCACTGCCGCCTCTGCCTCAGGTTGGCATTATGCTGTGCCGTGCCGTGCTGTGCTGTGCTGTGCTGTGCTGTGCTGTGCTGTGCTGTGCTGTGCTGCATCATGCTGTGCTGTGCTGCGCTGCGCTGTGCCTGAGCTAATTCTGGCTGCGTCTTGTGTAGCTTGGCACACAATGCCTTTTGACTACGCTGAGCCGTACTGTGTCCTGCTGTGCCCAGCCATGTTAGTCTGCTTTGTGTGCAATTTGGTAGCACCACATTGATGGTGCCATGTATCTGCTTGCAGCTGATCGATGTTGCAGTCAAGCTGCCTCCTTTCAGGCCTCCTAAAGTGGCCGCTGTAGAGTATGAAGCCCCTCAACTGATGCCACTACCGGACCTGCTGGATGAGGAGGTACTGTACATCAAGATTGTGTACGACATCTGTCTCAGCTGACATACATGCAAACAGCTATGCAAAATTATGAGCTGAAACTTCGTGTACAGAGTTTCATGTGCAAAAATGTATGGACAGTTGAGCAACATGCATTCAGTTGGTTCACAGAAACCTCATGACCAGAGAGTTGCCTTGTATGCACACTGACACAGGCATTACATCCTGTACCATTCTGCTACAGATGTAAGGAACGTGCACAGAAGTTTCATCCATCTTGCTCAAACAGAAGCATGCTGAAATGCCTGTGACTGTCCTCTTGTACCTTGCTGGCAAAGCATGCATGCAATGCTGCTTAACACGGTATTTGCTGTAGCTGATCTGTGCTGCAAATGTCGCACATGCAGCGGCATGCAAAGACATCCAATCAATTGCATGCTGTAGAATTCCTCAGTGCACGTTGCTGTAGAAAGGTCAGAATTGCACGTATTCTGCTCATCATGAATTGACAACAGTGTATTGTTTGATGGCTTGCTTATTCTGGACGTTGTATCAGAAGCAGGGCGCTGGCTAAGTGTTATAAGGCAGACAGGTGTGCAATGGCCACAAACGTCTCTGGAAGTCGTTTGTGTAGGATGAGGCTGTCCCAAGCCTGATCCTCCCCGATGGCATAAAGCCCAAAGGGCTGGATGTACAACCAGAAGAGGTCATTTTCGACCCGCCGCTGGCCCCTTCGTACCCCCTGCAGCCGCCGGCCCCCCCCGTATGATAAGCCAAAATATGGCGCTGACTGGACTGGCCTCAAGCCGTTTCAGGCAGGTGTCTTGCTACATGCATTGTGTTGAGTGTGTGCTCAGGCACAGTTGGGCACAGGCACACAGGCACAGAAATTGTTGAGACAGTGCCTAGACACCATCAAGTATACTTGTGCACAAGATGTTTGCAGGCTCAACATGGCTGTACATCAGAAGCATCAACACAACTGCCAGGGGTGCTATGCAGCCTTGTGCCACCTTGTGCTGCCATTCACCTTGAGCATGACAAGAATAGGTGATCTTGAGGCATTGCGGTGTTCCTGCACTAAGTTTGGGCTGCTGCCGTTTGGAATGCTAGGCTGACATGGAGCCATATGCAGGAAGCAGAGCCAGCGATGTCAGCGGATGCAGTCTTGCCTATTGTGGTGTGGCACCACCCACCTCCCAACCTGCCAAAGCCACCTGTTGGAGTAAGCGCCTCTTTCCCTTGACTCCATGCGCGTCATACCTTCCCCATCTGATGTCTCCCTCACCCTTTCATGGTGACAGGCACGCCCTTGCATCAAGACCAAGTGGTCATCTCAGGGTAGCAGTGACAGTAACCACAGTCAGCTGCGGCAATGATAACAAGTACAAGAACAACAATAGCAGGGATAATGATGACCACAACGCTGCTGGATATGTGACATGTGACAACAGTGATGGTGACAGATATAGTGACAATATTTATGGTCAACAAGAGTTAGTTGGCAGATTCAGATTGGCGTGCTGCACCATCTCTTGGTTGTGGCTGCATTTTGCATAGCCTGACATGCCAACGTCACATGACATAAGGATGTGATGTGCAATCCATGGCTGGCCCTGGAGTGACGTGCAACACACTGGACAAAGCAGATCTTGTCAAGACCACAGTCAATGCACCTTGGGTGTTACAAGAACTCAACAGCACTGGAACTCGCATTGCACCAGGGTGTTCATCATATGCTCTGCTCTGCAGGATCTCAGCCATCCGTCTGCCAGCTCATCAGCCAGCCTAGCCCGAATGATAGGCGGCCTGGCTCTAGCAGGCGCCACCGCTGACATAACGGACCATCCCCCCTCCCCAAAGCCTGCCCGTGGGTACCAACCTCAGGTTTTTGTGCCCAGTCAAGGGCCCCAGTCAGGCTCATTTGGGGTCGCTGCAGACGGTGCTCAAGAGCTGTCAGGTGGCGGCAATGCGGCAGCTGGGCCAAACGGCCAAGCCCCTGATCCAGAGGATCAAGATCAAGCTGGCACCTCTGATGGGTCAGGAGGCTTTCATGCCAGGCAGGGTGATGTGGCTGGGGCTATGAGGCAGATTGAAGCAGCCCCTGCACCACATCGCCCAGCAGCCCTGGGGCAAAATGCTGCAGCCCCTGCTGATGGACCTGCGTCAGGAGCTGCTGGCATGAGTAAGACCACTGCAGCTGGTGCAGCAGCTGGCTCTTACATGTCACCCTGGAGCAACAGTGGCACATCAGTTGTCGACAACGATGAGAAAGGAGGCTACAGCAGCAGCAATGCAGCTGCCGACAGAGCTGCGCTTCAGGACTCTACTGGAAGTGCAGCTTCTGGAACGGGTTCTCCCGGCGCCCCTGCTGACCCTTCTAGCATTGCAGCATACAGGTCAAACGGCAGAGCTGTCGATGACGGTGCCTGGAGAGGGATGGGAGCTGGGATTGGGATGGAGGTTGGCATACATGCGCAGGGACAGGTTGGGCCCTCCGGGCTGGACTTGCATGAATCATTGCGTCGGCAGAGCATTGCTGGTGAGAAAAGCTCTTGTTCAGGAGGTGGTGATCTTGATGCAGGAGGGTGGACCCACCCATCAGGACAGCCGGTACAGGTGAGGGTGTGCCTGCATGTCTGCAGACAGGCATTCTGGCTTGTCAATGCTCGTGCAAAGGGTGCAAGTACTCTGCCTTGCATCAAGTCCTGCTTTTGGTCATTCCTGTCATTGAATTGCTGAGCGTGAACACCGTTCAAACAGACTGACATGTTCCACACTTCTTCAACCATGCACCTGTTTGTTGCTTGCCCTGTTTGAGCAGCTGATCTTATTTCAAGCAAGCAAGCAAATTGGCTGCCTCCTGCTGCCTTGAAGCACTTACACCATGACTCAATGTCTCACATGCTTAACAGGGGCCACAACCAGAGTTTGTAGAACCCTTCCAGGAGCCCTTGCCCTTGAGGGAGCATCCTGCCTTTCATCCCCTTCCTGTGTTTGAGCATCTGCCCTTTCAGCCAGCCAGCTTTGCCAATCCCTGTGCCCCTCGGCCCATTGGCTTTCTGGCAGGCTACGCCCCCCTACTGCTGCTGGACGTGAGCGGGACCATGCACCCCAGCAAGGGCGGCAGATTCCACGACATGAAGGTAACCCTTCCCTGCCTCAGAAGACATCATTGAGGATTGTGCCTTCTTCTTTTTGTTCTTGCTGCTACTTATATCTGTGCCATTCCTGCTCTCGCTGCTGCTGCTGCTGACACTGCTACTGTTGTTGCTGCTGCTGCTGTCACTGCTGCTGTTGATGCTGACACTGCTGCTGTTGCTGCTATCACTGCCATTCATGTTGCTAGCATGCTTGCACCGCTGGCTCGTCCTGTCTGCCCACCTATGACCTTGCCTGTGACAGAAGGCACATAAGGAAATACTCTATGCCCCTAAGGCGGTGCTTTGACAGGGTGTCTGTCTTGTAGGTATGTGTCCTGGAGTTGCTCAAGCCCACAGGAGAGCTGGCAGCTGTGGCATCTGGCTTTGACGTCATAGCCTTTAGCAGCGCACCAGTCAGCTGGGCTGCCTGCTACGAAGGGCACCTAGCCCTTTTGGAGGGATCCAGCAAACCTCTGCTGGGCCGCCAGAATGGGCGCAGGGCTTATCGCCCCAACTCTGCCAGCACTGGCTGCATGCGCCTGCAGGTTCTCCATTCTGTTCTGGCTTATTTGCATGAATTGCAGGGGTTATCAGCCTGTGGTGTTACGTATGTCATTCCCCTTCTCACACTGTATGCACGGCTTTTTCTCATGGACACACTAAGTCTTCAGGAGCTTGTTCAAAGCTGGGCGACCTTGATGGTTAGAAGCTAGCACTCTGTGCTGTTTTAGTGCGGGTGCGCTGCTTGGACTTGCGCATCTTACATGAGTGTTGAAGCTCTCAGTACCGCTAGTGTGTAAGCTTTATGTATTGCTAGTGCCGAAGCTTCCGGTGTCGTCTCTGTACTGTTAGTTCTGCTTCCAGGCTGTTGGGACTCTTCCGTACATCCATTCCTGCCTCACTGACCTACACCCAAACCGCCACAACCTCAAAAACACTTACATAGGCGCTTGGTTTCAATGCTTGACTGCTTGATGCAGAGGACTCAGTCAGGCAAGCTAGTACCTGCTGAGCCTACCTTACTAGCAGAGGCATGCCGGTGGGTGGACAGCTGGCAGGAGCCCATGGGCCACACCAACTATGATGCTGCCTTGCAAATGGCTGAGCGCTACATGGAGGCCGACTGCGAATACATCTTCTCTGATGGACTTTCAGACTACGCCGTGGTGCTGCTGGAGGTAAGCTTCGACCTCTGCTTCCCTTCTTGACATTGCCATCGATTCAATGTGGTTGTAGGATGTATTCCGATATGCTGCACCTTCAAGTGTAAGTTGTGCTTTGCTATGTTTCTGCATGAGAGCTGATGCCCTCATAGTAGGTACCAACAAAATGCCAAACAAAAGCAAAGCTACTACATGCATCCCTACATGTTTCATGCCATGATCCCAGATGCCGTCTGGTGTGCAGCACTGTGTTTGCTGACTGCCACCTTTGTGGTAGTAGCGACTGGTGGTGACAGCTGTGGGAAGCTAACCTTTGGCTCAGCATCCTTCATAGTTGAGACACTTACATTTTCTCACTGAATTGCTTGCTCAAGGCACATTGCATAACATTAGTAATATGCCAGAGCAGGCAACTGCATTGGGTACCATGGCAACTGAATTTGGAACAGAAGAGCAAATGCAGGTGAATGTTGCTGCTAAATGGTGCTTGGCAGTGCAGAAAGTGAGGGGCCGCATAGCACAAGGGGAGAGGGTGCCAGTCATTCACACAGTGGGCTTCTTTGCAGAGGAGCAGAGAGGAGGGCCAGGAGAGCGCTTCCTGCGCCAGCTGTCATCTCTCACAGGAGGCACCTTCCAGGTCAGCTGCTGTGCTGTGCTGGGCTTTGCTGAGCATTGCCATGCTGTGCTGCTCTGTGCTATGGTTGGATGTAATGCACTGTGATGTGATCAAATGTGCTGCAGTGTGTTGCATTGGGGTTGTGATCTTGCTTCATGACACAGTGAAGCTTATCCTGACCCAGTACAACACAGTGCAGCACATGAGATCAAAGCACAATGCACAGTTGCTTTGCTATGCGTTGCTGTGCTGTGCAATACCACTGTAATCAGAACATATGGGCTGATGTCACAGGAATACAGGCCAGAAGTATGGCGGGTCTGGAATGATGGGGAGTGGCAAGAGTATTACTTGAAGGGAGAAACTGAAGCAGTCCGAGCTGAAAGGTTATGGTCTGAAGCTGCTCTACAAGCGCAGCGCCGCAACAATGCCAGGTGACACTTCACCATAACAGAAGGCAGTGCAAGTATTACAGGCTTTGAATTTACTCAATATGCGTCATGCATATCCTACGTACTCTAGGGACCAAGAGCCAACAAGGGGCCCTGATGGCATAGCTGGGAGCAAAGGGCTGTACAGCTGCTCTTTGAATGATATAGCTTCTGATGATGGGCCCCGCATGCTATCTACGCTTCTGCCCAATGTCAGATCAGGAGGTCAATATCTTACCTCAGCCATGTCTATGATCCCATGTGGCTCAGGTTGCATCACAGGCATTTCAGCAACCAAGTTTGTACATGTGTACAGGTTGGGCTTGGAGGAAAGCTTTGCAGACCTGATGGCGCGCCTGCCACAGCTGCATTCCCAGAGAGTAGCTGCTGAGGCAGCTGTTTATGAGGAGGGGGCAGCCACTCTGCGAGCAGCGCATGAGGCTGAGTGCTCAATGGTCAGAAAGTTGAATGAGGATATCCAGAGGTATTTCACACTATCATCACAAAGCAAAATGCTAAGTGCCCTTTGATCACAGAAGTTGGTCCTGCAGTCCTAACTTGGCTACTGCACCTCCAATCCTGCAGGATTTCAGCTGCTCAATTTGTCTTGCATGCTGCTTCCGCCCAGCATTTGTTAGCTTCCTTGCAGTCTTGGTAGAGGGCATACACTCTACTTCAAGCCATGCCAAGTTCTAACAGCTTCACAGACAGCAAATATGTTTGTAGCAGCCACCATCTGCCATGCCAGCTGTTAGCACTCTGCGCCCTTGTAGTCCACAGACAATGCCCCTCCAAAGGGAAACATCCCTGCATGCATATCTTTGCAAATGTGACGTACAATCTGGGGTGGAGCTTGAGTGATGGTACCTGCTGTACGTGATGTTCCTCACTTGTTCGGTATAGATACTGGTGTTGCCTCTGAGTAATGATCGCTGCTGCATGCACGTCCGCAACATTGTGTCGTGCAATTTGGTCATGCCCCCAAGTGACAGAGACTGCTGGATGCATGTCAGCGCATGTTTGGCATGTGGTGTCCTGAGTGACTCATTTAGATATGTGCAATGCAGGCAAAGTGATGATGAGTACCTGCTGTCAACAGAGCCAGTGAGAAGCCGCAATGAGCGCCACCTAGCTGCAGCTCGGCACCAGCATGCCTTGGCCATGCAGCAGTGGCAGAGGGACTATGATCTTGCCCTGATGGAGTGGAACTCTCAACAGGTGGATATACATGTCTGTCCCCAGATTCATGCAGACTTTGGGTACCTTACAGTTCCATGCTTGCATTGTTCCTGCTGGGGTATGGCTGTTTGTTGGTGCCGCACATAGCAGAGGAATACCAGGTCTGCTGGTGCATTGTGTCACCTCTGACACAGAGCTTGGCAGAGGCTTCAGCATCTGACTATGACTCACTGTGTGCAGGAGCCTGCTGATGATGAGATCAAACTTCGTCGAAGAGCTCAGCACAAGTTTCCACAGACTGCAGCTCTGCAGCCTGAAGACTCGGCAGAGCAGCTGAGCAGCATGCCCATGCCCAGCAGGCCCAGCACTGCTGCACAGTCTGCTAGCCAGCAGCGACTTGACAGCGTTACTGTACCATTGGGCACTGCATTGATGGAACGTGCTGGGCCAGTCAGGCAGATATCAAGCACTTTGGCACCTGCTAGTGTTGGAAGCAGTGCTGTTTCTGGTCCAGCAATAAGTATGCAGCAAATTGGGAGCTCAGTGCAGCAACATACCAGTACCACAGACAGCAATGGCGTTAAGCAAGGCACAGCATCAGGTCCCTTGGCTGGTGCAGCTGTTGCTGCAGAGGAAGAAGCGGACCCTGCAGCCTGTGCACAGCAACCTAGTAGTGCAAGTGCTTCAACTGGGACATTCAGGCAAATATCTGGTAGACACACTTCCAGCCTGGGGGAGGTTCCAGACTCATCAGCAGCATCAAGTCTTGAGGCACAGGCCGCTAGTGACCTGCAATTTGCAGATGCACCTGAGCAGCAGGAACAGCAAGAGGGTGCTACCATGCAGGTGGTGCAGCAGCAAGGCTTGGCACCTCAGCACGCTGAAGTGGCTGCACTTGAGTCCCAGGCATCTGTCAACTCTGAGCCGCAGGCATTCACAAGCAAAAGTTCCAGATCAAAGCAAAACCAGCGCAAAGAGTCAGTGTACGCACCTCGTGACCTGACAGTGCTAGAGCAGTACGAGGCCAACGTTGTGCATGCGTATGCCGCCAGCTTCCTGGCAGAGGCCGTGTTGCAGGGCATGCTGCCGGCTGCGGCCAACTCAGCCGCGGCCGACCAGCACGCAAAGCTGCTGGCAGAAGTGCGGCAGCGAAATGCGCTGAACAAGGCGCGGCACCTGCAGGAGGTTCAAGAAGAAAGAGCTGCCTGGGAAGCCCATGAGCAGAATGTGAAGAGGTGAGCACCTTTGTCTGAATGCAGTCCATGCACCTGGGCACCAGCAGCAGCAAGTAGGGTGCAGAAAGCACGCTTTCACCATGAGAAGCTCAGATGGACATTGGATGCACTGCAAGCCGAAACATTGGCAACGTCAGGTGCTCCAGAGAGTCCCACAGGCTTTTTTATCGAAGCCTCTTTGTATTGGGCAGCCAATCTTGGGCTGACCATGCCTATCTTGGGCTGACCATACCTGAGCGATAGCACCCTTTGACCTGCTGCAGGTGGAAAGCCAGCAAGGCTGAGTTGGAAGCTGGGTATACCAAAGAGCTAGCACAGGCCAAAAGCAGTCACCAACAAAGGGTGGCTCGAATCAGAAGGCAGTGGGAGAAGGAGCAAAAGGCATGCAAACACCATCCATGCCTTTCACATCATCTGTCAGCACACAGCTACTGCCAAAATAGCTGGTGCTGCTCAACAGCTTCCCATGCTGCCATTGTCCTGCATGTCTCTGTGCACTTGCTGTCTTCATATGTATTGCAACAGCAGTATTGACATGCAACTAGGCTGCCACAGGACAGCCTTCGTCTCCTCAGTGTCATTCAAGGAAACCTCAAAATGTTCCGGTAACTTCCAAGAAGGATTCTCAACTGATTTGCTTCCTACTGTGCCTTCTCAAGCCTGCTATCTGCCTTCTTTGCCTGCTGTTACCACTGACCTGCTGCGCCACTCTGCATTCACGACCCCTTATGCGACTGCTGCACAGGTGCTTCAAGCGGAGTACACCAGGCGAGTAGGCATTGAGAGGGGTCAGCATGACCTGGTCTGCCAGCCCATCAGGCAGCGCAATGCAGAACGCCACCAAGCTGCGGCCGGCAGGGCAGAGCAGCGCAAGCATGTTGAGAAAGCCAATGATGAGCTGGTGCTTGCAGCTGACCAGCTGCATCAGCAACGGCTGTATGAGGTTCGTCTGGCTTAGCTCCGCTGTTGAGATTGTTTGCTTCTGTGCATGTGTACGCTGCTCTACTGTGGCCTGGGCGGCATGACATACACAGACAGTGCAGTTCATCATTCTGACCTGGCCTGTTTATGTGATGACTATGTTGACGACACGTTGTTGGGTGACATCTGAACAGTCATTCTCTAGCAACAGGGCAGGTGCAGGTTTGGGAAGGGGCTATGCATGCTGTTGCAAGCCTTGCAACTACATAGCAATGTTGCATCTAGCCCGTGCAAGGTCATTGGGAGGCAACAGTTTGTACATGGCGTTACAGCCAAAGACGCTTGTGGGCAGTAGGCAGCAGCTGTTGCACAAATTGACACATTCTGCTGCACACAGGACAAGCTGGGTAATAAATGGCATATGGGCATAAGCATACTGCATTGCATTGCGCAAACACATAGTTGTATTGCAACAACCCTTTGTGTGATGCCGTCAAATTTGTACACGGGTAACTTTGGTCATTGACTGCCCTGCAGTCCACGCTTGCCCTCCAATGGCACATAGTGCGAGTCCTGCATATCTGTTTGTGCAGCTCTTGTCAGAATTTGACTACATTACGATCACAAGGCTTGTTGCAATGCCAAGTGTTGCTTGTTGCGGGGCATGGGGGAGGGACGTTTTTGCTGGCACACACAACTTCACAACTTCATCATTGCTCCTGACCTGGGTGCATGCTGAGTTGGTTCAAATAGGAATGCAAGCTGCTACATTGCAACGCCCTGCAAACTCAACCTGGCTGAAGAACATCACATTGGTATGCAGGCTCAAGCAGCACTGAGCGGGCAGCTGGTGGTGGCGCGCCAGCAGCATGCTGATGTTTGCATGCAGCTACAGAGGGACCATGCTGCTCTGCAGCAGGCAGCCCTGCAGGAGCATGCACTGCAGAAGGTGATTTGGCACTGCACCTATATTGTAGCTTCACCATCTCTGGGTTGACGCTGAACCAACAAGTTGTTGCCAATTTCTTGGTATCCTGTGTTACTTGCCATGCTGCAGCACCAGGAGCGTGTGCCCACGCTATTGTAGCTCATCTGTACACTTGCTGCTTGTGTGGATCTGGCTTGCATGCACGCAACCATCTGTGATGCAGCAGCACACGGCAAATTGGTGGCGTCATGGCAATGGACGATTGATGCTTGCATGCTTCTGTGCCATGCAGCAAAGCCTCCTTCTCCTCTTGCTATCATTATCGTTGTACGACTGCAATTGTTCAAGCAGCATTACTGGTGTGACGCCCAGCTTGAAGGGGTGCATGTGTGCTATGGAAGCATCGCCAAGCAACACTATTCCATGTCTGCTGCAGACTGTCATTGGCAAATGGAACGACCAAGCCACCCTTGAGGCCCGAGGGCGGTACTCTGCTGAGGTAGCTCGCCTACAGCAGGCGCATGCACGTCACTGTGAGGCGGTCCAGGCCCAGCACGACGCCGTCTGCCTGCAGATTCGGCAGCACAATGAGGCCATCTGGCCCCAAGTCACTATTGCTCAGGCTGCACAAGAGGAGCTGGACAGGGTTGGGCGCTTCATAGAACACATCAGGTGGGGCATGCTGCTTGCCGGCACTGAGAACATCACCCATGACAGGATATACAATGGATGTGTAACCCCAGTAGGCTGGCTATCTGCGCTTGCAGTAAGATAGCTCAGCATGAGCAAAGCTTTGCACTCACGCACCTGCATCTTTGCAAGCAATTTGCAGCAAGCTTGTGTTGCACTGGTCATATCAGACCTGCTTGCACACGCTGTGGACATTGTAAACACGCCTAGCGCTCATGCACCTGCTCTCTCACAACCTTGGCATGGCAACAATCACATGAGACCTGCTGCTTGCATTGCATTGCATGGTATGCATCACAGCTTGCATCACTGTCGAGATCTGTCAAGCTCCCTTAGTGCTTGCTTGTGGTGATCTTCCTCAGCAGACAGCTGCTTGTGCAAAGCCTTCCTCGCTGGTCACCCCCAGCAGCTGATGCTCCGCACACTGTCTGCGGTCTGTTCCTGCCCTTCCTGACCCTTCTTTTCCTGCCCATCTTGGCCTCAAACTACACCTTCACAGTGCCTCAAGACTAGAAGCAAATGCAATTTTGCCAGGATGATTATGTACATGAACTGTACATGCTCTGTAAGGCCAATGCGCAGCTTCAGAATTGTTCTGCTGGTGGTGGGGCTCTACTTCACATAGCAAAAACAAACCAGCATTATCCCACAAGCTGCTGAGTTCAGCACCCTGCCTTGTGTAAAGCATCAGTTCCTAAAACCCTCCAGAAACCGCATTGCTGTGACACCAACGCTTCCCTGTGTTTGCTGCCACTCAGGGCATGCGCACAGAAAATGGAAGTTGGAGTCAACTATGTGGCAGAGACTCCCAACTTGGACCGTGTGGTGGAGATGAGTGCTCTCACTGAGGCCCTGAACCGAGCCTTCCCAGACATGACCCCTGACCAGTATCCCTGGCCCACCAGCCCTCAGGGGGGTGACACTGGCAGGGTGAGGGGTAGCTGGCCGACCCCCCCTAAAAACCGTACCTCAGCATCGGCGGCTCAGCAGGCTTTGGACAGGATCCGACAGGCAGCCCTGCCTTCTGCACGGCCTCAATCTGGGTCCAGAGCCTCAAACAACTTCAGCAAACAGCAGCAGGTAGTGAGGCACTGTCCGTGCTGGAGCAGCTGTTATGTTGTGCCTCTCAAAGCTGAGATTCTCTGGATTCTCTGAAGACACTCCGGAGCATCTCAGCCTTGCACAACTGTAGGTGTCAGCGAGATGTGCATGCCTCAGTTGCTGCTGTGTTTGCTGCTAAGGCATTGGCAGCTGCTTACAGACCTGAGACATGTTACTACTGCTTCACCCTCACTGCAATTTTGTCTTCACATCTTTGTTCAAATGGCCTTTAGCTTACACTTGTTTGGTGTCATGCTGGGGATCACCAATCACAGTGTCAAAAGAATGCTTTGTGAAGCAACGGCAAGGTATCCATTAAAATTGTGCACAGACTCGGCAATCTGGCCTGAGTGTGCAGAGCATTGCATGTCAATATGTGAGCCAAGCAGTAAAGGTGATCATGGCATCAGCGCCAGCTCTGAAGAGGCAACTGGCAGCAGCTGCTGAACCTCAGTGCAACTTGTGATGTGCAGGTCATGCAGTCTGCAGATGGCAGGTGGCAGCCTGAGGCCATCAGCTGTACAGCAACCGTCAATTACACCAGCACTACCCACAGTGGTGTCAGCTATCGCCCCTCCACGGCTTCCACCCGCCCCTCCACTGCTCATCCCTCTTCCCCTAGAGCAGTACCCACCAGCCGACAGGCTCGGCCTGCAAGTGCCCGGGAAAGCAGCGGCCGTCGTTCTGTTACCCCATTGGCTGTTGGTCTGAAAGACAAGGCTCCCACGTTGCCGGGCACCCCTGTTGCGGTGCAATCAGACAACACCCATCTGCAGATCACAAAGCTGGTTCACAGCAAAGGGTATAGGTCTGTGAGCCCCACGTCTGAGGGAAGCACTGGGGCCACCCCCTCCCCTGCTCAGACCCCCTGCTCAGTCCCATCTCGCCCCAACACAGCAGGTAAGGGGCAACTCGCACATGTCATTGTGCCCTCTATTGGCAAATCACACCTGTCACTGTGCTCCCATGTGAAAGGTGACTGTAGCGATACATGCATGCTGTCAGCATTCCGGCAAACATTCAGTGTCTTGTCAAGGCAGCCAAGCAGTCTTGACACTGTCATGCACTGGCAGACTGTGAGGTCTTGTACAAAGTGGTCATTGACAAACCCTCTTTTGTCAACAGGTCACAGAAGAGGGTACCAGCCAGCCAGAAAAGCATTTGATGCCGCCGAGATTAGCAATTGTTTGCAGCGGCATAAAGTTTCAGCACAGCACAGTCTACGTTAATGCAGACCATAGTATATGCTGAAGGGATTTCGACGCTGAAAATAGAAAGCATACGCATTTTGTTCATCCACTGCAGCGGTGCTCATGTTTTTGCCGTTGCGCCATTATACTAGCACATTTAGTATAAGCGCTACAGTTGTTTTCTGCTCAGTGATCTCCCAAGAGAAAGCATTGTCAGTATTCACCTTGCGAATACATAAAAACATTTTGTGCTTGTCAATGGCTATAAGACATGTGCATTGCGTTGCTCCTTGTAGACAGTGCTGACAAAGGCCAGTTGCAGATTGACACCAAATGGTAATGCGCATGCTCAGGTTGCATGAGCTTGGACCATGAGACATGGAGCTCTTTACAGGATTCTATGCAAGGCACATGATTATTGGGGAAACAAGACAAAGCAGCAGCTGTTCATAAAATGTTGAAGTTGAGGTATGAATCCAGAAGCCGGGATCTCTGTTCAGGGTCGTTGGCTGAAACACGCACATACGGTGCAGCCTTAGCCCATGCATATAGTTGTCTACTTGGATATGCATATGCTGGAAGTATGAGGTGTCGTATACCATCACAATTACGCAAGCACTTGTGAGCAGAATTGTCAAGCAGCATCTTCATAGGCAGGCTTGTCACATGCAGCCAGCGCAAGCTGCCAGCACAATGGGCATGCATGCCGTGGCCGTGCTGCCAAGCCACACATCCATGTTGTTGCAGATGTCAGGTGATAATGCATCTGGACCACCATTACCATTGTCACTCCACCATTCCATACACAACGCTGTGATAGTACTTCCTAACACAACTTTTGTCAAATTAGACAAACTCTCCAGAAGCCTTTGGGCATGCTTGGAGATCAAACTATGGCAATCGAGTTGTACCAAAATGCTTGGCAGCTTCAGCTCAACAAACGTGAAACAATCTATGCCTTTGAGGCTGATGCTTGTCAAGCACATTGCAGACTGAAGATCTACAGTTCAGCAGCATGTTGTGGCGGCCGCTTTGCGAAGCTCTGCTGTCAAAAACCCACTCATGGCTTGTCAGGAACTGACGTTTGCTGTGCAATTAGACACAATGTGAGTCACACTGGCATCATACATGCAAGGCCCTTCAGTCAGGGCCTCATCATGACATTATTACATATCGCCATGCTGTGGGCTCATTTGCATCCAAACTTCTTGCAATTGTCACACTCATTTTGTAGTCATTTGACATCAAAAATCTATCTATAATCACGTCCAATTGCGCATGGCAGCAACATACAGGTGACCGGCAAAGCTGACAAGCTGTACATAGTATTACATACAAAACTTATATCTATATTTACCTCAATCCCTAATGGTGTCTGTATGATCATGTGTGACGAAGCAGGTCGTAATCTGGTGTAATACTTACCTGGTATAAGAAATTGGCAAATGAATTGTCAGCAGTATCAGCCAACACTAGATTCAAGCGCACGCAACTGCTTTCACGTCAACAGCACAGGCCTTGTCAGACTCCCATCTATCAAGTTATCTCGGTGGCTCTGCACACTTTGTGCGCACTTGAAGCCTCGTTTGATCAAACAGCAGCTAAGGAGATCATGTTCCATTTTATCACAGCAGCATACAGTTTGTTGTAAGGTACCTGGCTGTGTCATCAGCTACATTACCAGCTGAACATCACTTTGATGGCTCCTGTCCTGGTAGCAGCTGCAGCTGTCTCAAAGCCCTTCAGAATGTCACCTTCTGAGAAGCCAAATCTGTGGGTAATGAGGGCCTCGGTGGGGATCTTTCCCTCCGCTAACAAGCTCAGACACATGGGATACTGCGACAAATAGGAGACACTGAAAGGGTGGAATCAGAGCTGGGGCTTATGCTACAATATGCTATGCTATGCAGAGCTTATCATTGCAGCCAGAGGACTAACCACATGCTGCGCCTTTTATGCCACAACTTGTGTGAAAAAACTGAGCGTGAAGGAGTCATAGGCACTCCAGGCTGCACAAAAGTCTTTAACAAAGTTTTACGCATCTGTGATTTTCAGTGCCTAGCAAAACAGGTTGGAGAATGAACTCATGCACAGCCAGCTGGAAGGCAACAATGTGGCTTCTCCATCAGATGCAGACCATGTAAGAATGCAGGGCTCCCAGCAATTCCTTGCACTTATACTGTGAAGTGTGTGTCACTGCATGCTTGTTACAGCAGTTGCAGGGCAGGGCAGAGCAGGGCGGACTGACCGTGTTGACATATCTGAAGCTGCCGGTGTAATTGACTTCTTTGAAGACTACGTTCAAGGCTGGGATGCAACACTCTTCTTCTCCCAGTCCAACTTGCACAACTGTACCACCTGGAGTGATGGCCGCCAATGCTGTCTGCAGCAGTCGGATAGAACTGAGTCAATCATAAGGGTGACATCAGAGCTGTCTGCATGCGGTTACGGCAGATGTTTGCGGTTACAGCAGATGTTTGCAACATACACAAGCTTATGGGAGGCTAGGCGTCACAAAGAAGAGCTCAATGACCAGTTAACAAGATGAAGAGTCCCAGGTCAGTTCCTTCAGTGCATGGCACAGCAGGACAGCATGCAGTCTGAAGGTTTTGTAATCACGTTGCTGAGCTTGGCAGGACGGAGTTGGGATGTGTCTCGCTTAGAGCTGAAAACAAAAGCTCATCACAATCCACATGTATGAGCAAATGCACTGAGATGTGTATAACATGCATGGATGAATAAACATTGTTTCCAGGCTGTCATGTTTGGCTGCTGTGTCATCCGCCTTGACACCTTATATGCTTTACAGCTGCTGCATCAGTCTGCATGACTCACATACGTGTGACTACTCATGCTCACCAGGTCAGCAAGCACAGCACATGATCAAGAACATGTGTTGTCAGCTGGTGAGTATACCATCTGTACCAATGACAGGTCAGGATGATCAAGGGTGAGTAAGTGATTTAGTGAGTGACTAAGTCAGCACAAGTTTGTCAAAAGGCACTGTTCCTTGAGCACCAAATCTATGTATGCAGGGCTGACTCGGCTGCATGCCACTCACCGTGAGTGTGGTGCTCAGTCCCACACAGTCAATGACAATGTCAGGCCCATCAGGAAACACGTTTTTCAAGGAAGCCACAGTGTCAGCAGCGCTTGTGGCCTTGGACTGATCCAGAGCGTGCGCAGCTCCGAGGTCCAGTGCTACCGGCAGGTTGCCTGGCCTGATGTCTGTGATGGCCACAGCGCTGGCAGAGAAGGCTTTGGCTGCTGCAAGGACCATCAAGCCTGCAAAGAGCAGATCAGCTGTCACGTCTTGTAAGCTTGAGAAAGCTGTTGTCCACTGCTATACAGGAGAGCCTGGTCAGACCGGATGCCTAGTTTTGAGCTCTGTCATGGCTGATAGACTGGCAAGCAGGGCTTTCATTGCTGCAAGGGCCATCAAAACCTGCAGCAAGCATGTTCGGCCTAGCCGGAAAAGCTGTGATTGATGCAAAAGATATGCAATTTGCCACGCCCCCTCTTCTCCCCTCTCCCCCATTTTATCCCCCTAGTGTGGCTTCTAGCAGCCGGGCTTCCCTTGCTGATGTCTGTCATGACTGCAGCAGAAGAAGGCTTTGGCTTCTGCAAGAGCTGTAGACATTTCAGATGGCAATCAATCTGCGTTAGCTTGAAGGCCTGTTGTTGATGATACACTTAGGTGGTCTGAACTTTTGACGGACTTGAAGCATGTGCAGCTTTGGGCCCATCAGCCTTTGCACCACAGACATGGTGATCGGCGTGAAGCCCTTCAGGAGCCAGCTGGTATGCAGACATAAAAAGCAACACAGTATATTCACTGCACAGATGCCCTTATCTTCAGCAAAGACACACATACAGGTAGGTTCCTACCACCACAGCTGGCTGAAAGACTGAATTTACACTCTGTCTGCACCAGCAAATGTCAAATCTCTGCGCTTTGACCACAGCAGCTGACCATGTGTAGGTGTGCGGTGTCTATACCAAGGAGTGTCCCATCTCACCTAGCTGTCGTGTCTTTTGGCGAGGCTGAATGAGAGGGGGCGGGAGAGGGGAGGGAGGGGGGAGGAAAGTAGGGGGAAAGTATGGGAGGGCCTTTACCGATTGGTCCTGCCCCCAATACTGCGACCTTCTTGCCTGGTCCCACACCAGCCCTTGTGCACGCATGCACTGCATGATCACAGCACACTTGATGTGACGCCAAATCATAGCGCAGAGTGCATATGGCTGTGTGATGCCAGCCGTCATGTCATGGTCAAATGAGCAGGTCAGCAATGGCAGGCAACAGCTAAGCAACAGCAGGTGCTGAACATGTATTGTAACATAAGGCACTTTTGTGATGGGACAAGATGACACACAGTGGTCGTCTCATTTTTGAGTATTGATGTGACTGTTGGAGAAAACATGTAAGGGCCAAATCTGATTAGGGTCAGAAACCAGTGACTGAGTGAACACCAATGACTGATTGGACGCCGATGATTCATGAGCCTCTTGCAGCCCTGAACCTGAGAACCGTATTTGCTCTGCGCCAACAATTGTTGCACAGACATCAGGCCAGAGCTATTTCAAAGTAGGGCTTGCTTTCAGTCAGGGGATAGTCAAACACAATGAAGCACAGCTGGGTGTGACAGACTCCGGTAAAAAAGATTGCTGCCAGCAAAGACGCTGACCTGCACAACTCAGAGGCTCTACCATAGCACCCTGCTCATAGGAGAGGGATTCTGGTAGCTTGAAGCAACAGTCTGCAGGGTGGTCGGTGTACTTGGCCAAGGTGCCATGCACTGGAGGCACAGCAAAGAACTTGATGTCAGGATCAAGGTTGTATCGGCCTTGCCTGCATTAAGCAAGCCAAGTAGCAAGGTCTGGAACGAGACAGCAGAGTGCTGCCGAAAAGAACCCTTGCTTGTGTTTTTGAATCTGTGCTGGAATGTGACAATGGGGCCAGTGGGACAGAGATGCTTCACTTTGCACTGGCAAAGCTTTGCTGGCTGATAACAGGCGACGTTGACCACCAGGAATGCTTATACAGCAGGAATGCATTCAAACGTTCTTGTTCCTTAGCGACACACAAGCTGGTCGTGACAAAGACCATGTGAGTGTCCACATTGAAATTAAGGGAGAGGCATACAAGGTGCCACAGGCCAGCTTGCAGGGTTGAATTAAAGGGTCACTGTGTAGAAGTCTGCACTACCTAGACATCTTGTGGCTCCAGCATGGAATGCCAGGTTCCAAGGCTACTCTGTCTCCTTCTTGCAAATGCGTCACCCCTGGTCCTACTTCTACCACTTCCCTACAACGACTCTACAGTTTGATGGCGGATAAGGGTAGACAGCGAAAACGAAACTGGGAAGTTCTACCCTGCACATTCGTGTCCAATCACCATGGGTGCCTTCAGCACATAATGCCCTATCCGACCCTGTGCAAGCATGGCAAAAGCATGGCTTATGAGTGGAAAACTCCATGTAATGCGATGCAGGCATCACAGTCCATGTGTTACAGATGTATCAGACTATCGCAGTGTGTTGTGCAGGTAGAATGCACAGGTCGCTGCGCACCTTTTTCAGAAACGCCACATCAGAGCCACAAATACCTACGCTCTTCATTTGGACGCGAACCGCACCATCTCGAACTTGAGCAGGTAAATCGAAGTTTTCGAATCGAAGATCGTCAACGCCGTGCAAGACGGCTGCAGGGTTGCGCCAAGTGTCGGTAACATCTGCCACTGCAGGCAGGCTGCTGAACCATCGCCGGGCCAACGACGAGCGCTGACTTGACACTATCCGTGACCACATTCAAGCACAATGTCTCATACGACGGGGAGGTCAACGAGATGTGGGATCGAGCTGTGCATTGGAAGATACGGTAGTGTAGGTTCAAGCACAACTTCGATCTTGTTCTGAAACTCAAAATCATGATCCACGTGGTCTTCATCTGCCTTTGGTTGAAACAGGTCAAGGTAGGGCGATTCCGGTTTTGGGTGGGCAACACCATTTGCAAGATGAAGGCAGCAGCGACCTGCAAACACCATTACAAGGCCTTTGAGGCCCTGCAAATGCTTCTGAGCATGCCCTCACTTCCTGTTACACATGCGTTTGGTACATGTGGAGGGTTGTGCACTAGTACAAGAGTACGAGTACTGCACGAGTACTCAACCATCAGCACATCACACCTGATAGTTTTGAGGGTGTACCCACCCAAGAAATTTGCCCAAGACCCAGCAGTAATTGTTCTGTACAAGTAAAAGGCGCTGCAGTATGCAAAGAGAAGAACGAGCATCAGGAGCGGCAGGCTGTGTTGGTGTAGCGAGTAGTAGATGAGCTCTGGTACAAGAAGTGCAGGCAGCTGCTCAAATGCCTGCCAAGAAGGCATAGGAAGCAGCGGTGAAAGGCCAACAAGCAGTAAGACCAGTAGCAACAGTGATAGCAACAGCAGGAGGAGGCGGAAGAGAAGCAGAGGAACCTTGAGCAGCAGCAGGCTCTCAGGCAAGCCCAGGAGATAGAGCGGCATAAGCAACATCAGCTGGACCAGCAGTATACAGTCTCGGAAGCTGGCAGCAAAAAGAGATCCAATCTCAGGGTCCACTGCAGTGCAGTCTCCCACTCAGCAGAAGCAGCAGAAGAGTATCAGGCAGCTGCAGTCCAGAATTGGTGCTGTATGCAGTGTGCGTCCAGGCTGCTGCCGCTGATACCGATGCTGCACAACAAGCCTTCACCAAGCAAGATTGTAAGGAGAAGAAGCAAAACAAGCACAAGCAGCCACAGCATGCACCAGTGCTGTCTGGTGCTTGCGTCCAGACTGTTGATACTGCCCCGTATGAGCATGCACCTGTGGCACAAGCCACTGCTGATCATGCTGCGCAAATGCTGCCGTTGCCTTACCAAGCTGCTGGCAGTGCCTTTTGAATGCCTCTGTCTCCCAGCTCAGCCTGCTGGCACAGCTAAGCTGCTCAGGTCGCCTGCCATCCTCTGACTTCTGAAACAAGCACGACAGACAGCTCCCAGGGGTAAGAGAAGCTTAGCAGCATCCAGGGCTGGAAAAGGCCATGGCAGTGTCCACAGTGTCAGCTCACATGCAGAGCAATGTCATTGGGACGGCCCGCACTGTGCACAGGAGGATGCCCACCACCACAGAGCAGCTGCAGTTGCGCTGAAGCAGATGAAGAATTCAGCTCAGAGTCAGCGCAAGGGTGAGCATTTGAGCAACGGTGCTGGCCCAACCTCCAGGGACTGCATGAGCGGTGGAGATCAGAGCTCAGCTCAGGCTCCAGGCAAGGATGAGCAGCTGAGCACCAGCCTCTATTTGAGAAAATGCGTGTGCAATGGCAATGATACAGAAAGCCTGCAAAAGCATAGAGCAGACTACAGCAAATCTGGCAAGACTGGGCCTCAGGCAAAGGGGCTGCATGCCTTTGGGACCTGCTATGCAGTCCATTTATCAAGGTAACACTTGTACATGATCAACTGTAATGCACAGGGCATAACTGTTGGCACAATCAGACTTGAGAACTAGTTGTACAGTAGCAGATGTGCTATGCTGAAATTGACACCCATGGTTGTTCAGTATTGTACATACAGTGCTTCCCAGAAGTCTCCAAGGCTATGTGTTGCTCACTGATATGGCTGGTGATTGCTATCTGTCCCACATGCAGTTTTACAGGAGGTTGCAACACATCTTTATTGTGCATTAGCTGCCAAGATGCAGGCACTGCCGTATAAGCAGAAGCTACGAGCTGCAATGCAAGGCTTGACTGAGTATCAGGAGTACGTACACAGGAGTTGTTGGTGGAGCTTGCGATTGCTGCTGATGGCTACACATACAAACGGAGCACAATACAGGATTGGGGCTGCAAGAAATATCCCATGTGACCCATCAAAGGCTTCTGCGCTTGCAGCTCATCAATCATTGCAAACAATGACAACTGTGCTGACGGATCTTTTGTGCTGCCTGGAAGTAGGTTTTGTGCTGTTTGCATATCACTATACATTGTGTGTGTGACACTCCACAGTTTACAGGTCTTGACGCGGTCATTCAGAGCATCTCGCACATTGTTCAGGGATGCCCTGGATGTAGTTGAGTGCGTGAACAAGCTTTTTGATGTGCTCTCCATGCTACAAACAAGTGGAACTGGATATGTAGTGCCCGTGACAAATGCAAATACATGCCATTATGATAGGTGAATTTGGTGTTGAGAACAGTGACCGAAATCATAGACACATTTAAAAGATGTGCTGATCTTACACAATTTTGCGTTACCTAGGATGACTCAGCATGATGCTGGGCATCCGCGATGAGAGTATCTGACATGCCTCGAGCTGCATCAGATGCTCAACTTGCACTGGGTCATGACTGCATATGTAACGTCTTGCATGACATATTGAGCAACACCAATACTTTTGTGCAGCACTTCTGGTAGGCCTGTGCAATATGTACATCCAGGACACATGAAGGACATTTCGAGGCAAAAATTTCACAGCTGCTGTTCCTGGTTGTCCTACTGATTGTTATGACTGCAAGAAGATGCTGGTTTGTGGCTTGTTGCTTGATGTGCTGATAACAAGCAGATGAACATCATTTCTGCAGCAGGCTGCTGACTGTGCTCTACATGCGCATAACTGTATTACTGCTGTCACGAATGGAAGCAGTCATGCGTCCTGGTGCCCAGCCATTACTCCATTGTGCTAACTCAATCTTGTGTGAGGCATCCTTGCCTTTTGCATCATTGGATAGTTGCTTACGCTGCTTCTTTTCTTCTCGAAGCCACCTGCACATTGGCAACATTGAAGTCAGGATAACACGCAAGCAGATTTTGCATGTTGGGGTGCGTGATTCACATGTACAGTATGGGTGCTCAGCATTGCAACCATGCAGAACATAACTGCACAATGAGCACACAGACACTATAATGATCTTCTTCAATTGCTGTTCCGCTTTCCAGGGCTGTCCAATACAGCGCTGCATGAGGAACACAGCCAGACGATGTAGTTAAGTAGCAGCGGCTTCGCTGGAGTGGCAGGCATTGTCTTACCTCTCCACAAGTTGCAGCAGTTGACCCTGCTGTAGCTCTGGGACCTCACTGGCAGGTTTGAACAGCTGCATCTTGCCTCCAGCCAAATACATCAGATGGCTTGGCCATGACTCGAGACCATCAAAGATGTGAGTAGCCTGCAGCATCATACTTGATGTTGCACATCGAAGAACACATACAGCTTGCAGCACTATACAACTCCCCTTCTACATTACACAAAATGGGAGCAGAAGACAACAGCAGGTTGCATCAAGTGTTAGTTCCACACATGTGTCCTTGGACAAGATGAGAAACTTCTGACAAGTATGGTCTATCCATTTCAGTACAAGCGTTCCTGATCTCCAGTCACAGACAGCACAAAGCACATACATCCAACATCACTCAACGCATGTGCAGCAGTGATGCTAGGGCTGCACAGTGGGCATGCTGCCAAGCAAAATTGCAGAAAGAAGAGTGATGGTAATGAGAAGCAACTGACATATACAATAGTAGCTCCTCTCTGTTGGCACTCCTCTTTAAGGAACTGCATAAGGTCCGCTCGGCCCAAGACGTCCAGGTCGACAGTAATTTCATCCAACAGCAACACATCAAAGGGCTTCAGCAAGCCTAGACAAATTTGCACCCGTCGCCGCTGTCCATCTGAGACCGTATGCATCCGCCAGTCAGGGTTGATGTCCAAGACCTCAATAAGTTTGGCTCGCCTAACTGGATCAATGCCAGGGAGGCCGTTCAGCATTTTTGATGCAGGAAAATCACCCTGCATGGCAAAGTACAAGCGGGTGGAAAAAGGTGAGCTGTTTTTGTGAAGAGCGCCAGCAAGGCATGGAGATTTCTATGTTAAAAGATGTAGACAACTGGCCGTGTGTGTAGGATTGGCAACAGACGTGACCAGCTAACAGCTGTGACCACCATGTAACAGGTCTTCACATACCTGCAGCGGCACACTGTAGCCAGCAAATGCTATATCTCGGTCCCAGTTGCCACCTAGATAAGCCAGTTTGCCATCAGCTGTAAGGCTAGTAGCATGAAATGGTGGCTGACCCAGTACAGTGACTGCCTTTTCAGGAACCATATGCTTGCCACCCAAAATCTTCAGAAATGTAGTCTTTCCTGCCCCATTCGGACCAATCAGTAGGCACGAGCTGCCCTTTGGTATTTGCAGCGCCATGTCGCTGACAACTGGGGCCATCCCTGCCAAGGGCCTACCATCTGTGCAAAGTAAAGTACATCAGCAAACTGACAGTTGGACAGCCACAAAAAGATGGCATGTCTTACCTATCCCGGGGTAGGTGAAGTTGAGTGCCTTTGTCTGTATAGAGTACTCTTTGGCTACCTCAGGGGTTGATTCAGGGGATGTGACCATGCTTTTCCAAAAGCTGTGATGACGCTCTCCTCGTTTCCAGAAGTGATACTGACTGTCACCGTTTGCTTGGTGGCATTTTCAACGCTGCGCTGTCTTGCGAGCGCCTCAGCTAAGTGGGAACAGGGCTTAGGCGGCACCCACGTCGGCACAATGCTTGACGCGCTCGCGTGCAGAGTGCTTGCACAGTCTTGGTATTCCTAGCTTTGCTTCAGGCTGTAGAACACAAGCAAAGCTGTATCATGTGCGAGGTTTGTTAGGAACCGTGGACTATTGTTGACCTGGGGAAGTCAAAATCGAAGAAGGAGGAAACGGCAGCAGCAAGAGCTGTAGTCATCATGATGACCACTTGTCAGTATGTCCTATATGACATATACGCCACGCACAGGAAGCGCTATTAGTTCCTCTGGACTGCTGCTGCACAACCTGATGGCAACTCTGCTGTACACGGTTGTGCTGTACATGTGTCCACCTAGCAGGGTCCTGACCATGTCCTGTTATGAAGTTGTGTCCGTAATTCAAACTCAAGGGTCCGAAATATGCAACGTTTTATGCGTTCACCTTCAAGAACACCTGGGACTTGTTCAAATTTTCGTGTATCCTATACAAGTTTGGCAATTTCTGTAAACAATTGCGCTCAGCAATGATCTCACAACACAACGTGAGGAGCAGTGCAGAAAAAGCTCTCTCCATCCTTGCTAAACTCCGATGGCCAGATGGTGAGCCAAGCAGACAGCTGGCAGCATCGTTATGCTTGCTGATCAGCAAGCCATGACTTTGTCCCAGATCTAGAATGCCATTTTCTGCAACCAGGAAAGGGCTATGGACTTTGACTTGACCATGTCAGTAGAAGCACACGAAGATTGAGCGCACTAGGCGGATTAGATGAAGCTCTCTCTAGCATGTGTTGAGGGCTAGCACCAGCCATTAGACACCTCCTCGATGGTACCCTAGTACAAGCCCTATAACCTAGGCCGAAGCTGCATGCGCATTGCTCACCGTCCGAAGCAAACCTCAGAGCACCGTCTGATAGAAAGTTGCTTGTGTCAAATCCTCTTTCGTTACAGACACCGCTAAAGTCGTACATTCACTGACCCCTCACAGTCTTTCGCCGCTGTACATCGTCGCAAATATGGTCTCAGAAAGCAGCGAGATGAAATACTTCGGTGGTGTGCAATCTATGACCGGACAGGCTGCCAACTACACCACTGATGTAGCTGGAAAGCTTTACACTAGTGCCAAGCAGTATGTTCCAGAGAGGGCACAGCCGACAGTCAAGGCAGTAGAGGACAAAGTGTCAGAGTACGGTTCCCCAGTCTTGACGACAATTCAAGACAAGGGCGGCAAGATGCTTCAGGTTGCGGATTCAAAGGTGCGAGCCTTGCACGATATGCTCAGCATCTGGCAAATTGACTGTCAGGCGGCAGGTGCGGCGCAATTGCCTGTCGAGACACGTCTGATCGGTTTCGATGTGTAGGTTGATGATGCTGCAAACAGCGCTTACAGCCTGCACGACAAGCACTACCCTCAGTTTCAGCAAGCAAAGGATCAATACTTGAAGGTTGTCGAGAACAAGGTAGCTGACTTGCGTGAAAGTGGCATCAGTGGCAAGGTTGGACAAGCAGCCGACAACGCCAAAAAGCTTCCTGGCATCGTTAACAAGCAGACAGAGGTGGCTTTGGACCGCGTTGAGGATGTCATCAACCAAGTAGCTTCGTATCCAGTGGGTGAGTTGTCATGCAGGGGAAAGTTGTGTCACCATGACTTGCAAAGCAGCTCTCTTCACAAACAAGGATATTGTTTCAGCACATGAATTGTTTACATCTACTCAAGCATTTTAATGTGCTGCAGTCCAGAGAGTGTGGACTCAAGCCAAGCCCACCGCAGACTTTGCCTGGAAGAAGTACCTTGGCTTCCACGATGTTGTAGTGGTAAGCTTTTGCTGTTGGATGGTGTTTGTCTTCTGACCTCAGTAAGCTGTTACTTGGTGTGGAAGTTTTGAACACAGGTTGCTCACTCCTTCGGCTGTGTGTATTGTTGCAGTCTCAGGATCTGTACAAGTCAGCATACAAGGTCAGCACAGACATCATTACCAAGACCCAGGATTCAGGCATCTACAAGGCAACTGTTCCACGTGTATACTCCACCATCTCTCCAGTAGCTGACCCTGTTCTGAACAAGATCTACAGCACTGATACATACAAGCTGGTGGTTGATCAGCTCCAGCCCATCTCCACATAGGGAGCATCTCAATGTGTCATGGTGAGGTCCTTGCTGCCTCCGTATGTTTGCAGCTTTGCAATGTATTTGTGACGTTTGGCGCCTTAGGAAAAGCTTGTGTACAGGATAATTTGGTGCTTAGGTGTTGAACAGTTCTCGACTGTAGCTCACATGATTGCTTCTAGTACAGTATCTTTTTAGATTTTGTTTTAGCGCATTAGAGGGTTAGCATCATAGGGTTACTGCTGAAGTTACTAGACATTCATTATCTGTACTTTATCTGAAATATTCTGTATTTCAGCAATATGTTGATATCGCGCTAGGAGCACATCGGAGTAGTTTAGGGCTGTGTATGTTCAAGCTAGGGTTTAAGGACATGTTGTATGAGAATGAATATGAACAGTGCGTTCGTATAAGTCGAATGCATATGTGTGAATGTGACACATCCTTAGTGGTTATGATACAACATGAGTTGAAAATGTTCATGACTTACACTGAGTGCAATGAATACAGTCAACTGTAAGATACAATGCGACCAACTTGCAAATGATTGTGTTTTGCTATGTACGGGTACCCAAAAAACTGAGCCTTCACGTTGTTGTTACATCCAACGAGGACAGTCACTTGCATATACACGGTAGTCAATGATTGATTATCGTTCAAGAATCTTATCTCGTGATGTTTGCATGATGGGACTGAACGTGATGTATGCATGATGGGACTGAACGTGACGTATGCATGATGGGACTGAACGTGATGTATGCATGATGGGACTGATGTGATGTACGCATGATGGGATTGAAACATGCAGGCACCAGCATTCAAACGGTGTTAATTGGTTGGCAACACATCAGCACAATTGTCTGATACATACAGGGCACTCCAATGCATAAGGCGGCCTACAATTCGAACAACAGTGATCCCAAGTTTGACTTCATGGAGGCTGGGCTAAATATGTGTTTATTGACCGTCTCAACATATGTGTAATTTGACATCAATCCTGTGACTATCACAACAAGGCTGCAGCTGCCTGAGATTTGCAACAAACCAATTATTCCAACTGGTTCATTGGCATGCCTCTGTGTCTGGGTTGGCAAGCTTTTTCAGACTTTATTTTGTTGCCGTTTTTGTCTTTGCCTCTCCATGTAGCCAAAAAAGGAGTACATCATGCCACCTAGCAACCCCACGCTGATGCCAAACAAATTCTTTGAGCTGAACTGCACATCCCCAAACAATACCATTCCTAAGCCTGTTGTTATGATGTCCTTCATTTGGCCTGCATGTCATGACACATCAGCTACCATAGCAGATCTGATAGAAGGGACCAGGCACCCGCAGCAAGATGAAAATCAAAGCATTAAGCAGTATACCTGTAATTGTTGTTGCCAAAGGTGAGTTTATTGTGGTGCATCTGAATATGCAAAGATTCAACAGAAACGCTTGAGAAGCTGAAATGCCCAAGAACATCTGCAAGCAACACATGGCAATGAGGCAGGCTCTGCATGGCATTTGATCAAGCTTCAGCAAGAAAGATTGCCAGCAACTTGCCTCCCAGCTTACCAGAAACCAGATGTTGCCCAACTGGGGGTATTGTTGCACAGTCTGAACTTCATTTGTTGCTATCAACATGTAGGATGCCATGATTGGCAGAGACAGCACATTGTTATGATACAGTAAGGAACTCTCTGACAGTCCTGCACATTTGATCAAAGCACTTTGCAACAGAAAGAGCAACATCTTGACTGCTTGCAAGTATGTTCAGTGTAAGAGGCCATCCTCTTACACTGAACATGGGGCACCACTGGGCAAGTGCTCCTAAGCATCCAACATCTCTATCTGCAGGATCAAAGGCATACAATAGTGTACCTGTGCTGTCTTTCAAGGCACGGATGAGCAGCAGGTACATGGCAGTGCTGATTGCACATATGGTGACCCATATGTAGCCTGGCAGACTATAGGCCAGATCTGTAGCTCCTGCTATCAATGCCCCTGCCATCATGATCAGGATTGCTCCCTGCACAAGGCCATCACTGCTTGATCTGGCGCATGCAATGTAATGAAGCAGAGCAGTTTTGCAATGTAAATATCAAGTTGAAGAGGCTGCATCACTCACCATGCATGACTTGCTTGGTAACTTGCGGAACATGAAATATTCCCCCACCACAACAATTAGAGTGGTACTACGCCGAAAAACACTATACATAGGCATGAAGGGGTCAGTGACAATATAAATTAAAAGACGAGAGCATGGTCTTACCTGAACATTGGGACAGTCAGATGCCGCAGAGCTGTCACTCCAGAAACAACGTACAACCACCAACAGAATACCAAGGGTAAAACCTGCACATACCTGTTAGTCAGGCGACTTGTAGCTTACTCCTCAAGACCGGAAAGAAAGCTTTCGGACATTACCTGCTTAGCTCCTTTGGCTGTGAGGGGAGAAAATTGGAAAGCCCCCATGCCTCTGAGCATATGCATATAGAGTATAGACACTACAATTTGAAGAGTGGTCACAAAGTTCGGATAATGATGAAATCCGTAAACGAATACTGCCTTGTTGAACAAAGTGATGGAAACCGACACGCTGCCATAGCTGAGGCAAGCCAGTATCTTCTTAGCATTGCTAGGTGGTAGCTGCTCTTGCAGACTCGCGCGGCTCCCTGTCGACTTCATCACCTGTTTTTGGCGGTAGGGCCACAGACGCTGATCAGCATACTACGAAGTCAACGACCTGCTTTGCTGTGCAGCTGTGCAAGCGCCATCACATATCGTTGTCCATCGCTTCGAGCGTGCTGCTTGCCAAGCATTACTGGTGGGCGCACAGGCGCAGCTTTGTCCATTCCAAGGGGACGTCTGACGCTCTGACCAACAACGATTCGTCTTCTTGACGTGTAAGTGACTCAATGCCTCAAAACAACGTATACATCAGCTTCGGCACACCGTCGCAGAGCGCATCTGCTTGAAGGGGGCGACCTCAGCTCTGCAACGCTTCTGTTCACAGCTGCTCGTATCCATGCCCTTAGGCTTAGCAGGTTCTGTTGCAAACTACAACTGGACCCACCGCAGTGGACTTGACGCCGCGCAGTGTCTACAGCAAGGTGTTTGCCTGCAACACAACGCCCCTGCGCGCTGCATTCGCTTCGGCACACAGTTTAGCAAACACCCTCGGGGGTTCTGGGGTTGCCTGGCCGCGAGCCTTCCGGAGGGCCAGCCAGACAAAGCCAGCAATCAAAGACACAAAGCTGAAGCTGGGCAGGCACTCAGAAGCTTGGAAGATTCTGGTAGAATTGGGTCTGAGTACGGTGAGGTGGGTAGCTGAGGCAACTTCTACCCAGATAGTTGTCATTTTCACTGCCTACTTTACTGTCATGCTTTTGTGGTTGACTGACATACGGTCCTGCTGCCCATGTTTCAGGGGTTTGTTGAGTTCAGAATAGGAGCACAGCCTTTGCACCTGGATGTAGACACTCTCAATGAGCGCCTGAAAGTGCAAGGCGCCAACCGCATGCGGCATGCAATGCGGCCTGACGAAGCATATGGCATGATTTTCAGCTTGGACAATGTGATAGTCAACACAAGGCAGCTGCAGCAGAAGGCATGGCAAAAGATTGCGCAAGAGGAAGGGCGCGAACTCCCCAGCATGGAGCGACAAATATATGATGTCCGCCCTGAGCGTGCTATCACAGAGGTGTGCACCATCACTCCGGGGAGCTGAGAACATGCCCTCATGTCTTGGATAGCCATCGTGTCGTAGTTGTGCTGTAGCTGTGCACTGACAGACTATCCGCATGCTACGTCGTCACCAACCGCTGTGTATTGGTGCATCTGCTCTTGTTGCTGCAGATCATCAAAAATTGCTGTTTGACCAGAAAGAATCCAATTGCTGTGTGTCACAGCGTGCCATATGATATATAATCCCTAGCTTGCATGGTAAGCCTTCAGGCATTTGCTGTGTATAGGTCCTGCAATGGACACGTGATTGGGGCATTGCTCAGCAGCTGGCATGGCGAGTGGCCAGTGCATACGTGGAGGAGTGCAGCAAGGGAAATGATGCAAAGGAGGGCGCCAGGGAATGGCTGCAGGCTTTGGCCACTTCCAGAGTCCCCTGTGCCCTAGTAAGCAGCATGAGCAGGTACGCTACATTGCACAGGTGTATACCTGCTCATGCTGTGCTGTGATGAGCAGCGTGAGTAGGTATGCTACAAACCATGGCTTCAAAACTTGGACGAGATGACTCTGCAGTTGCCATTGCAAGGCAAGATCACAATATGCATGCGCAGCTGGTGTGCTCACAGACTCTACTGCCTGCCCTGTACAGGGTCACTGTCAACGACATGCTGGCTCAAGCAGATCTAGGGCATTTCTTTCAGGCATTTGTGACAGCAGAGGACGGCATGGACACCATCAGCCAGCGCTTCCTGTCGGCATCCATCAAGCTGGGCCGCCCACCTAATCAGTGTGTTGTCTTTGAGAGCAGCCCTGCAGGCATCACAGCTGCTCACAACTGTACCATGAAGGTGAGCTGCATCTTCACCATGCAGGTACCTTGGTGAAGTAGGAAAGTGCTGCTATGCAGCTCAGTAGTTGCTTGTCTGAAAACAACATCTGCCTGGTTTGCGCTTGCATTGCATCTGGCAGGGAGTCATCAGAGCTTACTCGTAGTGCTGGCATCTGTTCAGTATGCAGCATTGTATGGTACAGTAGGGCAGGTCCATAGAAAGGCATACAAAGCTGCATGTGAGCGTCTCAAGCCAGCACAAGATCTTGCAACACCTTGTGCCTACAACAAGCGCTTTTGGACGCTGGTGCCCATTGCTGACATGGTGCCTAGCCAGCACCTCAAACCGGCACAGGATTCCGCCTACAACATATGGCTGCAATGTATTTACCTGGGTGTCAAATCAGCATGCCTTTTTGCAAGGCCTGAGCATACAGTTCATCAAGACAAGAATTGCACATGGCGGGTGAGTTGCAACATCAGATCAGTAGTGATGACATTCCTTGTCAGCTTGATGCAAATGGCAGCCCTGTTTCTCACCTGTGTTTCACTTGCATCAAGCAAGCAGTAGGCAGCACTGCCTGGACTGCCAGCTTCTTTTGCAAGCTGCTGACATTCCTTTGTGTCACAGGCAGTGGCAGTTCAGGGCGCACACAAGGGGTATCACTTACAAGCAGCTGATTTGACTTGTTCCGCCATGACTGAGTTGTCAGTGTACAATGTGAGGCGTCTATTTGCTAATCGGGGATATGAGGCAATGGATCTACGCCATCAGTTTGTTGGGAAGAAGCCTACGTCTACTAGGTGGGCCAAAATTGCCAATGCAGTCATGGATCCATAAATCAGTGGCTTCGTGTGTATACTCTGACCAGCTGTTATGCATCAGATGTGTGTACAATATGTTTCTTTCTGGCCATTTTT
>JAYKYS010000207.1:52500-56587 GCA_036924285.1 Asterella californica | reverse complement strand
TTTCCATGTTTTATTGTTCCATTTAATACCGAGATGTTTTTGAAACTTTACTCCAAGATATAGATCCCATTATTACACATATACTTCTTACTTTTCATTCTCTGCATGTAGTAGTTCATACTATATGTCTTTCTATGTAGATTTACTATCAATGATAGATGTTTGAGAAACTTTACCCTTGAATGTATTCTTTTAAAATACATTGATAAGAAGATATACTTGTCATGACTTTTATATATGTATATAAGGTTATATCTTTCTTTCTCATACTTGACTAAAACAAATGAAAGGTATTTAGGTTGAATTATCAAGTCCAACTTGACAACTACATATTAAGTATAGTAGTAGATTATTTACATCACGAGAGTTAGGTATATCTTAGGTTTTAATGACAAGCAGTACTTATTCTATCGACTCAAGAAAATCGCACCAATATCACTTAGAGGATAGTAATGCGATGGTACTGTTTGCAACTACAGTATATTTAATTCTCAACTTCATTTTTGAATTCTCTTGATTTAAGACTGACTCTCTATAGTATCAAACTTTAGTTGTTTGTGAATTAATATTATATGTAAGATAGTTTATGACTTTTCTCATCAATAAGACCATCTTAATTTGTTCTTAGAGTTTAATTCAGCCTTAGTACCAAAGTACTATAATCTGATATACATTGGTTCTTGATTAAGAACCTTTCCTAATAATTGATAATATTCTTTTTGGATATTATCATATATACAACCAGTTCAAGATATACATAGGGTAACATATAAAGATTTGAATAATAAAATCAATCTGAATAAAAGTTGTATTCTGTTTTCCATGGTTCACTGTTTCATGTACATTTAATACCCAGATGTATTTTAAATTAGAAACTCTACTCGAAAATATCCATTCCATTATGACACTAATACTTAAAACTTGTCATGCTCTGCATGTAGTAACTAATACTGTAAGTTTTTGATGTAGCATTTACTATCAATGATATATATTTTAGAAACTTTATTCCAATATACTCTTGGATGTATTGTTTTACGATACATCAAAGAATATACTCGTCATGAATATCACTTAGGACCCTTTTGTAATAACTGGTAATGTTCTTTTTGGATGTTATCATATATACACCAGTTCAAGATATATACAGAGTAAAGATTTGAATAATAAAATCAACCTGAATATAAGTTGTATTCTGTTTTCCATGGTTCAGTGTTTCATGTACGGTTTAATACCCAGATGTTTTTTAAATTAGAAACTCTACTCGAAGATATCCATTCCATTATGGCACTGATACTTAAAACTTGTCATGCTCTGCATGTAGTAATTTGATACTGTATTTTTTTATGTAGCATTTACTATCAATGATATATATTTTAGAAACTTTACTCCAATATACTCTTGGATGTATTGTTTCACGATTCATCCAAAGATATACTCTCCATTATGAAAATGATACGTAATACTTGTCATGCTTTGCATGTAGTAATTAATACTGTGTATTTTTTGTGTAGCATTTACTATCAATGATATATATTTTAGAAACTTTACTCCAATATACTCTTGTTGTATTGTTTTACGATACATCAAAGGATATACTCGTCATGAACTTTCTATGCAACATTATATCTTTCTTTTTCGTGTTTGACTAGAACAAATAGAAGGTAGATTTAGGCTGAATTATTGAGTCTACATTGACAACTAAATACTAAATACTATGTGTAGTAGTAGATTATATATATTACGAGAGGTTTGTATATCTTAGTTGAAATATCCTTTATTCTATCTATTCAAGAAACTGAGATGAAACTTAGACGACAATAATATGATGGTCTTGTTTGCAACTATGTTATAGTTCTCATCTTCATCTTTGTATTAGAAGTTTTATTCAGACTTAGTACCAATTTACTACCAAAGTACTATCTTAACTCATGACTTGCATCTCTTCTCTTCGAGAACATTAACAACCATGTACATCTCTAAGTACTAAGTACTTTTCTGATCTGCATAGTAGAATACATAAAACACATTATCTTGTTTATCAACATTTTAGTGGCAGATTTACCAACAATGAGTTAAATTGAGTTTGAATTATCCTCCCAACTATTTCATCAAATACAAGAAATTCTACTCATCAAATATCACTCAAGACCTATTTGCAATAACTGGTAAACTCACAAGTATATTCATGAGTTTATAAGGTAATATTTCGTTCTAACCCTAAAATACACAAGCCCAATAACGTTTTGATGTTTTGCATATGATCAGTCTAAACAAGTTCGTGCATCTCAACGTTAAAATAATATAACCAATCCAAATGTCTAGATGCGGGGATATTATCATATACATATATTCCACATAACAACTTTCATGTTTCATTCTAGCATATTACATATTAGCTTGATTCAAGGTTTTAATTAAGTCGAAATATCAAGTCTAGCTTCACTACTACGACTACAAATAATGAAACGGTCTTATTGACAGTATAAGTACGGATGATCATTAAAACTAAACGGGTATCTCACTATCTTATATACGCAGTACTTTCAAAATAACTATGTGCTAAAATAATACAATATCTATTTTTTCCACCTACTATCATATAACTTAGAAGAAAATGTGCATGGATCTCTACGTCGAGAAGAAAATTCATTATTAATTACTTTGTAGAAATAGCTGTTAGAAAAACAGTGTTGTCTATATGGAAAGAATTATCCAAATGGGTTTAGTACTAAATGAAGATAACATATTTCTAAAAGACAAGTTTGAGATAAAACAACCCGTTAGAACATCTACATATTCTATTAATATTAGAGACTTAAAATAAAGACAAGTCAACTTATAAATTCTCTCTCCTTGAGAATAATAACGATGTAAAATTGGTTAAACTTTTGATGATATAATATCTTACTTATTCTGATATTATATCACCAAAATATGACACATTTATTACCACTAAATGAATGGTTCTGATCTTTACTGTACATTTTAGCACATATATAGATTATTGATAAAATCATGGAGAATATAAATGCAGATAAATAAATTTATAAGTTCTCTCGCCCCGAAAATAATTATGGTTCGAAGTATAAAATTAATAGATTTCTTGGTGATGTAATATCATTCTTAACCCATCGTTTTATATTTTTCCAGGATTTTCTGTCTAATTATCAGTTGAAATTATATTCGGCTGATTAAACCGTCCCCATTTGACCTGAAATTTTCCCCTCGGGTAGCTCGAGAGTAGTCCTCACACCTAAAATTTATTTGAGCCAATTTCATCGAGCCACCTTCGAGATCTGGAGTGATCTGTACCCACGTGTAGGCAGTGGAGACTGTTTTAGTGAATCTGGGTCACTTATTCGTGAGCGAGAATTTAATCCATAAGCCAATGACCCTGAAATTCACCATGCACGTGCCCCAACTGAAAACAGTCCTTGTGAAAAAAGAATTAATGCATTCTGAATCTAAATGGCCGAGTTATCGCATTTTTGGTGCCGCACCCTTGAGGACTTAGCCGCTAGAATGAATCGGGTTGTGGTATAATTTTCGCGGACCAAAGAGGAGGGCGGGGCCGCCGTTCCCCAGAAGTATATATAAGGGAAGGGGGTTCCGTCGGCGAGCCACCCCCGGCGGGTGCGGCTGTCGCGTGCCCCGTAACCCGCGGGAGATGCATTGAAGGCTGTACCCTGTCTAGGCTCGTGTCTCTACGTGAGATCCGGGGGAGCCTGACAAGAAGGACTGTCAGACCCGCACGGTTCCATGAGTTGCAAGGGGTGAGTCCTCGATGGCCTTGGGGTTGACCATGCGGTCAACTCCCATGCCTCGGGAGTCTGCCGTGGTCTCGTTTCCCGAGTATGCAATGATTCGCGCAATGTTCTGGGAGTCTTTCGCGGTCTCCTTTTCCCGAGTATGCGTGTTCTGGGAGTCTGTCACGGTCTCCTTTTCCCGAGTATGCGTGTTCCCAGGGTCTGACGCGTCTGGGTTTTCTTCGGAATGTTCCTCTGTGGTTCATTTACTTAGCCGTTTTTGTAGAAAAATCGGGTTGTGGTATAATTTTCGCGGACCAAAGAGGAGGGCGGGGCCGCCG
>JAYKYS010000207.1:30000-42500 GCA_036924285.1 Asterella californica | reverse complement strand
CCAATGCCACGTGGCCATACGTGTGGAAAGGTTTTCAAGAAATGTGAACCGTAATAAATCTACCACGTGGCACTCTCTCATTCGCAGTACTCCTTCATTTTTTAGGAGATGGAAATGAGTACCTCTTATGTACTCAGAAAATCCCTTTCCCTGAATGTTGGAAGTAGGGATGTTGCCACGTGTCAACACGTGAGGGTGCTCTTATATCGCCAGAATACTCGAAATTTATGCGGAAGTATGATTTCCGTCTAAATGTTGGGTTGGATGCCACGTGGACTTACGTGCGGAGTCCCACTCAATATCCCTTATTCTTTTGACACGTGGCAGGTGTTCTGCCACTCAGATCCAAACCTGGAATGGACAAAATGCCAACTTGCCACGTGGATTAGCCCGCAGGTGTGTCCGAACACAGAAAATGGCCAAGGTAAAAAGGAACACCAAATTCAATTATTTAAATATTATTCTTTTTTATTATTTCTAATTTAATTTTATTTATTTATCTCTTATTCATTTATTCATTCTTTAATTTTTATCTATTTATTCTTAATTTTTATCTATTTATTTATCTATTTACTCAATTAATTCAAATTTACCTGGTTCTTCTCTCTCATTGGGCCACGCCACACGTACGAAGGCGGGCTCTAACCTAGTTAGTACCGCTGGCAACCTCGTACGTACAGAGGCAACCACGGTCGGATGGGTTGTGGTTGTGGAGACCACACTGTCTCGGGTTGTGTTTCTCTGGATCATCCGCGGGACCAGCCAGACCGCCCGCCCTTTGGTTGGGAGACCACCCTTACACCCTCCACTACCCCAACCCATCCACCCGGAGGGAGGGTTGTGGGTTACGTGGTCCCAGATCTGATCTGCTCGCTGATCCATCAGAGACCCTACTTTACTCCAACCCCGCCCCGCCCCGCCCAGATCAACCCCAAAAAGGTATTGACTCTTAACTCCATCAATGCCCAAAATGGTCCCATCTCTGATCCTTCCCTAAACCCTCGCCCCGACCAAAATTGATCCACGGCCGGTTCGATGGTCCCAGAATTGGTTCCAATACTCCAGGCTTCTCATGCCCGTGGTCCCTCGACACACTCGATGTACAAAGCATCTCTAGGCTGCTCGGGTTGCTGGCTCCAGAAAATGGTCCCGATGGTCCTCACCGGCTCGCCTAACTGCTTTAGCGACTAGTTAGTCTTGACTATCTTTAGCCCAAGTTCTCGGAAGGGTTCCGACAAGGAGAGAATGGTCCCGGTTGCCCTGTGCGTGGTCCGACAAATGGTCCCGGTGCGACAGACGATGGCTCGATCTCGATCAGCGATGGGACCCGGATTACTTTTAACTACGGGCCAACTAGCCTTAGTCATGACTATCTTTAGCCCAAGTTTCCGGAAGGGTAACGAAGTTATGGTCCCGATAAAGACAGTGCTTAACTGTACTGGCCCGGTGTCCGACAAAGGCTCCCGATGCGAGAGATACCCCATTTGACCTTTAGCTACGGGCCAACTACCGTTAGTCATGACTATCTTTGGCCCAAGTTCTCGGAAAGCGATTCTGAAGCCATTTAGGCATTACAAAAGGATAAAAGAGTACCCTTACTCCTCCATTTTGGGTACGAACCGCCTCGTTAATCATTCCAGGGTAAGGCTAAGTAAAATACTTGCGATTTCTAGTGGGAAATAAATACAACACACCCCCTTTCAGCTTTAATCTTTTCAATCCCGTGTTTCTCCTTTGTTTCCTTCTGCTCTCTTAATTTATTTGTTCCTTGTATCATGTATTATGTGTTATATTTGATTTTTCCCATGCTTTTTTTACATATTCCCTTCTTCTTGTTTCCTTCTTAAATATTTCCGGTACATTAGAGGAACAAATTATTACTATTGCTTCTACTTTTAAATATTTCCTTATTACGAACTTAATGCTTTATTCAATCTACTGCTTTGCTTTTATTATTGCATCGACTTTGTTATTGCTATAACTTTGTACTATTTCCTTCTACGAATTTCTCAAATTCCAGAGGAATAATTTCAACTATTTGTTGCTAATACCTTTTCAGTATTTCCTTCTACGCTTTCTCAGAAAAATAAATTGAACCGTCTTCTTCACTTTTTAGGTTGCTATAACTTTATCTTTGTTAAAACATCTCCTTTTAATATTTCCTTATACGAACTAGGCTCGCACTTACTCGCGAAACAATTAGCTTCGAGGGGTTCGAGCAATTGTTCATCCTCCTCCTCTCGATATTTATGATTTGTTAATGTTGCTGCGGCTCTTGATATCCCATTCCTTTGACGAAAACGCAAATAATGATTTGGCCCAGGGGCCTTTAAGCCTTAATTTAAAGACCCCATGTAACTATTTTCGTGGAGCCCGATGGAATATTCTTTCCCGATTGTGTCCTACGGCTCCCGATAGAGCGATGCTTTCATGCTGCGACGGCTCCCGATATTAAATTCCTTTGATTTCAACGCAAAGTACGATTTAATTATAACTATTTTTCCTGGAGGCCGATGGTTTAATTTTCCATGATGGTTTCTTCCTCCTCCCGATATTAATTAAGTTGATTTTTCCCCTTGCTTTTCAGAGGGACCCTAATTTAACTAACCCTATTAATTAATTGCCTACAACTTAGGGTGAATAAATTATTGCTATTGCTTATTTATTATTTCTTTCTACGCTATTTTCGGAACAATCAATCAAACCGTTTGCTTCACTTTATTACTATACCTTTAACTTTAAATATTTCCCTTTAACGAACTTCTCCGGTTTAATCCCATCCCTTTTAATTCAAAATATTTCCCTTTCCACTGAACTTGATTCATAATTTAGGCCCGTTTTTACTCCCGAAACAAATTACTCAGAGGGATCAAGTCAAGTCCCTTTTGAAATTCCCCCTCCTCCCGAATATTAGCGATGGTTTAGTGTCGCGACGGGCTCATGAAATTAAATTCCATACGCTTCAACGCAAAAGTACGATTTAATTCAGGGGCTTCAAGCATTAATTTCTTACTCGGCCGTAACTATTTCCGTGGACCCGATGGTTTCCTTCTCCTCCCGATGTTTGGGGTTGCTTTAATTTTGTGACATGATCCCGAAATTCAATTCCGTTGACTTCAACGTAAATAACGATTAATTCAGTGCCTTTAGGCCGATTTTTTTTACTCGACGTAACTATTCCGGTGCCGATGGTTTTCCTCCTCCTCCTCCCGATTCATTAATGTTGCGGAGGCTCTCCCGATATTCCATTCCGATGACTTCAACGCAAAGTATGATTTAATTCAGAGGCCTTTAAGCCTACATTTTTTACCCGATGGTAACTATTCCGGTGCCGATGGTTTTCCTCCTCCTCCCGATTCATTAATGTTGCGACGGCTCCCGATATCTTATTCCGACTACTTCAACGCAAAGTATGATTTTATTCAGGGCCTTTAAGCTAAATTTTAGACTCGATGTAACTATTCCCGTGTATTTGATAATGTAGCGATGGTTTACGATAATGTAGCGATAATGTAGCGATGGTTTACTTTTCCCCGGTGGTTTATTGTCTCGCGGAGTTGATTTTTTCTATGAAATTCTCCATCATCGATAAACATTATTCCTCCCTCGAACTTTTACCTAAACCATGTTCATGCCTCAACAACTGGCTATTATAAACTTGGATACCACCATTTGCAGCGTGATGCGGTCATACCAGGGCCACGCCACCAGATCCCATCAGAACTCTGCAGTTAAATGCCCTTGGGCCGGAATAGTACTGGGATGGGTGACCTCCCGGGAAGTCCCGGTGCTGCATCCAATTCTTTTTTCCTTTTTTTTACGAATTAATTCTTTGGCAATCGAACAAATATATTACGCTGCCAGGCACTAAACTAATTAATTACTCGTGGACTAATGTTCTTTTCATTTTTGGACGTGAATTGATTCTTTGGTACTGAATAAATTAATTGCTCGTATGTATGTCTGTTTTTCTTTCTTCCAGCATAAAATAACCTTGAATACGGAACCCATTAGTTTATCATAATAAATCCAAATACCGTAGTACATATTTCATTACTCTATGTGACGTTGATCTATGTCACCCCTTACTTATTCATAATACATCCAAATACCGTAGTACTTCTTCCATTACTCTATATCACTTCGATCTAAGAACCCATTACTTATTCATAATACATCCAAATACCGTAGTACTTCTTCCATTACTCTATATCACTTCGATCTAAGAACCCATTACATATTCATAATACATCCAAATACCGTAGTACTTCTTTCATTACTCTATGTCACTTTTAACCCATTAGTCTTTCATAGCAACCCATTAGATATACATAATAAACCCAAATATTGGACTGGCTGGTCCAGTAACCTTGAATAACCTTGAATATGGAACCCATTAGTTTATCATAATAAATCCAAATACCGTAGTACTTCTTTCGTTACTCTATGTGACGTTGATCTATGTCACCCATTACTTATTCATAATACATCCAAATACCGTAATACTTCTTCCATTACCCTATATCATTTCGATCTAAGTAACCCATTACTTATTCATAATACATCCAAATACCGTAGTACTTCTTTCATTACTCTATGTAACTTCGATCTCTTTAACCCATTAGTCTTTCATAGCAACCCATTAGATATACATAATAAACCCAAATATTGGACACTTTTTCCATTACTCCATGTAAGTTGTTGTATTTAAACTTTTCTTTGTTCTATTTACACCTATTTACTACTTGTGTACTTAAAATACATGTATCCGCAATTGTCAAAGAGTTTATCATGTTTGCCTATTACGTTTCAAATGTCACTTAACACCCCTTCATAAAAAGTGTGAGCAAAAAATTGATGGTGGAGGGTTTAACTTTTCTTAAGAACAAACTTGGTCCTTCTTTGCTTCTTTCCGCGTATATGTAAATCTGCCGGTTGTATCATTTCTATACTTTGCATGTGGTTAGCACACGTAGTTGTTAGACCCTTCAAGGATCCATATCTGAATTTCTCACCTTCAGTTTATTTCAATCAATATCACATATATACAGTTTGGAGCTCATTTATTTTATAGAAACTATTTTCATGGATACTCATTTGTAATATCCCATCATATGGACACTTCACACTCACTATGTCATGAATCATATGTACTTAATAAATGATTATCGTGATCATATAGTTTTGGATTACTCGATCATCCTCTATAGCGATTAGTTTTGATCAGGACTGTGCGCACAGCTCTCCCTCTTTTGTTTAGGGTTCCTCAGTTGATCAAATATAGAATCCAAGTGACAGCTTAACAACATACTGTACTATCCATTGTTTATTCAACTGCAATTAAAATAATTTAGAAGCCAAAGTCAGTTTCAGATGAGAACTGATCTAAGACTCTGAACCTCTAAAAAGTGATTACAGTTGATTCTGAGTTGAACACATTCACATGATGAACTAACTATATCTATTATCACTAAAATAATTCAGAAGCCAATATCACTTTCTTATGAAAATTAATCTAAGACTCTGAACCTCTAAAATAAAGTGTCTTCTGAATAAAAATTTATATTCCATGTCATCGGTATATATATTATGATTTTCTCTAACAATACTCTGTAAACTCCATCTTACACATATTACTCTGACGTTTGTATTAGTATCCTAAACTTTTAGGATCAAGACTTCATATATAGCCAAATGTCACATTCTTATACACCCTCGGTTTTTCAAATATGAATTACAAGTGAGAGTTGAGCAGATTCACACTGTCAAGTAACTATATCTACTATCACTAAAATAATTCAGAAGCCAAAGTCAGTTTCAGACATAAATTAATCTAATACTGTAAAGTTTCAACTGTAACATCTCTATGAATTAAAATCATTATTTTAGATCGCTTATCTGAGTTTTGTGATTTTCCATCGAATCACAACTTATCAATCAGATCTTTCATGTTTACCGAAGTACTATACTTGCCTATTTAGGATTATATACTTCAAACAAGGTCTTTCACTCTTGTTTATACACTCTGGGTTTTTCATATCTAAGTTACTAGAGACAGTTGGACATATTTACTAATCAACTAACTATGTCAATTAACAATTAAAATAATTCAGAAACCAATATCAGTTTCTGCCAACATTTAATTTCTGCAACATTAAACTAAATTTTTCTGTGAATTAAAACTTGAACTTTATATCATTTATGCATTTATTAGGATTTCTTCATACAATGAGCCTCTATTAACAAGATCTTACAACATTTACTCATACTTTTGCCAAAGTACTATTTTAATTCATGGAACTCATCTATGCTTTTCAATTAAATCACTCAATTTTTCACTATGGATTATTGACATCCTTCTCTGTCTTTTCAAGTATTAAAGATTAACATGTATCTTAAAGATTCCTCAGAATTACATGAGTTTAAACCCTACGCTATTTGCATATGATATTTCATGTTCATGTCTAACCCTCAAACTTAAATGGACATGTGCTATCGTTCTGATATCTTGCATATGGTCAAGATAACCAAGTTGAACGTGCTTTATATTTGAATTTAGTTCCAATATAAAATCAATCTATTTGTATACTGTCTCCATGTTCGGTTTTCCTATGTACCATTTAAAATGAATTGTTTTGTAGACTATACTTGAGTATATCCTTCCATGTATTCCCTTCTTATAATACTCGAGGTACTGACTTCTCATATGTCACATTGCATCTTTCTTTTCCATTTGATCATATGTATAACTTTATGAAGAGTTTAAAGGAGTCCAACTTGATAAAGTATTACATGATTCAAATAATTCGAACACGCTCCGTTTCAATGCTCAACCTGATTTATTCTATCAATCATTTATCCTCCATACGTGAGTTTTTTCAGTGTCCAGAACAGATTGAATATTAATCATGTTGAGTTATAAAGTCCAGCTTGACTACTACATACTATATGTGTAGGTGAATCTAAATATGTATTAATCTGAATATAATTACTATATGTGTTTATATTCATAGTTTATACATATAGTTTGATATACATTTGGTTTTAATTGATTAACCATACTTCTCCTAACAGATACAAGAAGATACTTCTCAAAGTGACTTATGATATTCTTACACGAATTTATGTCTTTAAACCTTAAGCTACTCATAATATCTGTTCATTTCTAACCCTATATAACTAAAATGCACATATAGTGTCATTTTTATTTACGTGTAACACTTTAATCTTCTTTATATATCAAATGGTTTATGCATCTGATCTGACTTTCGTCAAATAATAGCATTATATTCATTTCATCTTATTATGTTGAGCAGTACGAGGATTCATGACTAACATCTCAGCTGTTAACGTCAACAACCCTTAACCCTCAACTGATAATGTTCTCCATTCTTGATTCATTTATCTTGCAGTAGCATTGAACACCTATGTTTTTTAAACTTTACTCAAGCGAACAACCACTAATATTTTCTGTACTCCCTTGGTTTTTTGTTGTTGTCTTTAATCTATGTCTTGAATATTTTAATAACTTCACTAGTCTAATATATACAAAAGAATTTGGTATAAGTTAGATTCTAGTGAGTAACTTTACTTGTTCTCTCAATAGAAAAAAAATCACAAGAAATTCACATCAACTTGACTTAGATGACAATAATATTACGGTTCAATTACTCATGGGAAGTCCTAGACGATAATAAAGTTAAGTTTGAACTTCAACTTTTGTGTTCTCGTGTTGTTAAAACTCTATAGTATCAAACTTTAATTTCTTTATATATTCTGATGTTTCGTCAAATAATACCCATTATATCAATTTAATCTTATTATATCCAAGTAGTATCATGATTCATGATTTTCTCTTCTCTTAACGTCAACAACCCTCAACTGATAATTTTCTTCATTCTTGATTTATTTATCTTACAATAGCATTTAACATCATGCTTTTTAAACTTTAATCCAATTTATTATTGGATGTATTGTATTATGTTAAAGTACTGATACTTCGTACTCGTCATTACATCTTCCCTTTCCATTAACTCATATAAATGTTGATTCAAAGTTTAAATAAAATATGATCTCTATATCTCTTCCACTAATATTTTCTCTACTCTCTTGGCTTTTCCTATTGACTTTAACCATATGTACTGAAGTTCATCTTTATACGTATCATTACAATTTTCTCTTTTCTCGTATAGTAGTTTATTCATTGTTAAAAACAAGCAAGATCTTGATATAGGTTTGAAAATCAAGTCCAGCTTAACTACTATATTCAAAAGAGTTTGATATATATTCACTTTTAATGAGTCGCTTATCCTATCAAATACAACAACTTAAAGATCAAGACTGGTCTCACTCAGATGTCATTAGAAATGTCATTTAGATGGTTTCTGACCCTTTTACACTGGAAACATTCCTCTGAAGTATAAACCGTAGATATTCATAGTGTTCATTCCTAACCCTAGAACCCTATTCATACACATGTAGTATCAATTTAATATCAGATGTTTTTGAAACTTGTGGTACCATATTGTAACCCTACATCTTTCTCTTTTTGGTTTATCATGTAGAACTTGGTTTCAAAATATTTAACAAATATAAGTAGAATTAGTTGATTAAGTATTACATGATTCAAATAATTAGAACACGCTCCGTTTCAATGCTCAACATGATTTATTCTATCAATCATTTATCCTCCATACGTGAGTTTTTTCAGTGTTCAGAACAGATTGAATATTAATCATGTTGAGTTATAAAGTCCAGCTTGACTACTACATACTATATGTGTAGGTGAATCTAAATATGTCTTAATCTGAATATAATTACTATATGTGTTTATATTCATAGTTTATACATTTGGTTTTAATTGATTAACCATACTTCTCCTAACAGATACAAGAAGATACTTCTCAAAGTGACTTATGATATTCTTACACGAATTTATGTCTTTAAACCTTAAGCTACTCATAATATCTGTTCATTTCTAACCTTATATAACTTAAATACACATGTAGTGTCATTTTTATTTACGTGGCACGTATGTATAGTAGTTAAGCTGGACTTGATTCATAAATCTCACCATAAATCTCTTGGATAACAATAAGATGATATTTCACTAATGAGAAGTTTACAACAATAAATAGTTAGGCCTCACCTTTATCTTTTGTATTTTCTTGTTCGTAAGACTCTAGATTATCAAACTAAAATTTCATTTATATACTAAATCGTGTCTTAGGTTTCATCAAATAATACCATTATATTAATTTACATCTTATAGGTTTTAACTATTACTTAGACTGTTTACCGAAGTTCTACCTTAATTCATGACATTCATCTCTTCACTTCACGAATATAACCCTCAACTGATAACCTCTCTCCGGGAAAATTTACTTATTAAGCTTTTCTGACCCTAAAACTTAAATACATAATCCCAATAGCGTTCTGATATGTGCATATGGTCAATCTACACATGGTTCAATTTCTAAATTTAAATAACTTGACAATTATTCTAAATATATTTTATATTCACTTAACTGAATATCACATGTAGTCCATCATATATACTTCATATACCTTCAGGCTAGATCTTAAAGACACATGTAATGTCGGTTTAATATTTTGGATATGGTCATCTATACACCAATTAAAGCTATATATTTATACATCTGGTAACATATAAGGATTTCAATAAGGAAATCAACTTGAACATAAGTTGTATTCTGTTTTCCATGTTTTATTGTTCCATTTAATACCGAGATGTTTTTGAAACTTTACTCCAAGATATAGATCCCATTATTACACATATACTTCTTACTTTTCATTCTCTGCATGTAGTAGTTCATACTATATGTCTTTCTATGTAGATTTACTATCAATGATAGATGTTTGAGAAACTTTACCCTTGAATGTATTCTTTTAAAATACATTGATAAGAAGATATACTTGTCATGACTTTTATATATGTATATAAGGTTATATCTTTCTTTCTCATACTTGACTAAAACAAATGAAAGGTATTTAGGTTGAATTATCAAGTCCAACTTGACAACTACATATTAAGTATAGTAGTAGATTATTTACATCACGAGAGTTAGGTATATCTTAGGTTTTAATGACAAGCAGTACTTATTCTATCGACTCAAGAAAATCGCACCAATATCACTTAGAGGATAGTAATGCGATGGTACTGTTTGCAACTACAGTATATTTAATTCTCAACTTCATTTTTGAATTCTCTTGATTTAAGACTGACTCTCTATAGTATCAAACTTTAGTTGTTTGTGAATTAATATTATATGTAAGATAGTTTATGACTTTTCTCATCAATAAGACCATCTTAATTTGTTCTTAGAGTTTAATTCAGCCTTAGTACCAAAGTACTATAATCTGATATACATTGGTTCTTGATTAAGAACCTTTCCTAATAATTGATAATATTCTTTTTGGATATTATCATATATACACCAGTTCAAGATATACATAGGGTAACATATAAAGATTTGAATAATAAAATCAATCTGAATAAAAGTTGTATTCTGTTTTCCATGGTTCACTGTTTCATGTACATTTAATACCCAGATGTATTTTAAATTAGAAACTCTACTCGAAAATATCCATTCCATTATGACACTAATACTTAAAACTTGTCATGCTCTGCATGTAGTAACTAATACTGTAAGTTTTTGATGTAGCATTTACTATCAATGATATATATTTTAGAAACTTTATTCCAATATACTCTTGGATGTATTGTTTTACGATACATCAAAGAATATACTCGTCATGAATATCACTTAGGACCCTTTTGTAATAACTGGTAATGTTCTTTTTGGATGTTATCATATATACACCAGTTCAAGATATATACAGAGTAAAGATTTGAATAATAAAATCAACCTGAATATAAGTTGTATTCTGTTTTCCATGGTTCAGTGTTTCATGTACGGTTTAATACCCAGATGTTTTTTAAATTAGAAACTCTACTCGAAGATATCCATTCCATTATGGCACTGATACTTAAAACTTGTCATGCTCTGCATGTAGTAATTTGATACTGTATTTTTTTATGTAGCATTTACTATCAATGATATATATTTTAGAAACTTTACTCCAATATACTCTTGGATGTATTGTTTCACGATTCATCCAAAGATATACTCTCCATTATGAAAATGATACGTAATACTTGTCATGCTTTGCATGTAGTAATTAATACTGTGTATTTTTTGTGTAGCATTTACTATCAATGATATATATTTTAGAAACTTTACTCCAATATACTCTTGTTGTATTGTTTTACGATACATCAAAGGATATACTCGTCATGAACTTTCTATGCAACATTATATCTTTCTTTTTCGTGTTTGACTAGAACAAATAGAAGGTAGATTTAGGCTGAATTATTGAGTCTACATTGACAACTAAATACTAAATACTATGTGTAGTAGTAGATTATATATATTACGAGAGGTTTGTATATCTTAGGTTGAAATATCCTTTATTCTATCTATTCAAGAAACTGAGATGAAACTTAGACGACAATAATATGATGGTCTTGTTTGCAACTATGTTATAGTTCTCATCTTCATCTTTGTATTAGAAGTTTTATTCAGACTTAGTACCAATTTACTACCAAAGTACTATCTTAACTCATGACTTGCATCTCTTCTCTTCGAGAACATTAACAACCATGTACATCTCTAAGTACTAAGTACTTTTCTGATCTGCATAGTAGAATACATAAAACACATTATCTTGTTTATCAACATTTTAGTGGCAGATTTACCAACAATGAGTTAAATTGAGTTTGAATTATCCTCCCAACTATTTCATCAAATACAAGAAATTCTACTCATCAAATATCACTCAAGACCTATTTGCAATAACTGGTAAACTCACAAGTATATTCATGAGTTTATAAGGTAATATTTCGTTCTAACCCTAAAATACACAAGCCCAATAACGTTTTGATGTTTTGCATATGATCAGTCTAAACAAGTTCGTGCATCTCAACGTTAAAATAATATAACCAATCCAAATGTCTAGATGCGGGGATATTATCATATACATATATTCCACATAACAACTTTCATGTTTCATTCTAGCATATTACATATTAGCTTGATTCAAGGTTTTAATTAAGTCGAAATATCAAGTCTAGCTTCACTACTACGACTACAAATAATGAAACGGTCTTATTGACAGTATAAGTACGGATGATCATTAAAACTAAACGGGTATCTCACTATCTTATATACGCAGTACTTTCAAAATAACTATGTGCTAAAATAATACAATATCTATTTTTTCCACCTACTATCATATAACTTAGAAGAAAATGTGCATGGATCTCTACGTCGAGAAGAAAATTCATTATTAATTACTTTGTAGAAATAGCTGTTAGAAAAACAGTGTTGTCTATATGGAAAGAATTATCCAAATGGGTTTAGTACTAAATGAAGATAACATATTTCTAAAAGACAAGTTTGAGATAAAACAACCCGTTA
>JAYKYS010000207.1:5000-17500 GCA_036924285.1 Asterella californica | reverse complement strand
AGTTAGTCTTGACTATCTTTAGCCCAAGTTCTCGGAAGGGTTCCGACAAGGAGAGAATGGTCCCGGTTGCCCTGTGCGTGGTCCGACAAATGGTCCCGGTGCGACAGACGATGGCTCGATCTCGATCAGCGATGGGACCCGGATTACTTTTAACTACGGGCCAACTAGCCTTAGTCATGACTATCTTTAGCCCAAGTTTCCGGAAGGGGTAACGAAGTTATGGTCCCGATAAGACAGTGCTTAACTGTACTGGCCCGGTGTCCGACAAAGGCTCCCGATGCGAGAGATACCCCATTTGACCTTTAGCTACGGGGCTCCAACTACCGTTAGTCATGACTATCTTTGGCCCAAGTTCTCGGAAAGCCTGAAGCCATTTAGGCATTACAAAAGGATAAAAGAGTACCCTTACTCCTCCATTTTGGGTACGAACCGCCTCGTTAATCATTCCAGGGTAAGGCTAAGTAAAATACTTGCGATTTCTAGTGGAAATAAATACAACACACCCCCTTTCAGCTTTAATCTTTTCAATCCCGTGTTTCTCCTTTGTTTCCTTCTGCTCTCTTAATTTATTTGTTCCTTGTATCATGTATTATGTGTTATATTTGATTTTTCCCATGCTTTTTTTACATATTCCCTTCTTCTTGTTTCCTTCTTAAATATTTCCGGTACATTAGAGGAACAAATTATTACTATTGCTTCTACTTTTAAATATTTCCTTATTACGAACTTAATGCTTTATTCAATCTACTGCTTTGCTTTTATTATTGCATCGACTTTGTTATTGCTATAACTTTGTACTATTTCCTTCTACGAATTTCTCAAATTCCAGAGGAATAATTTCAACTATTTGTTGCTAATACCTTTTCAGTATTTCCTTCTACGCTTTCTCAGAAAAATAAATTGAACCGTCTTCTTCACTTTTTAGGTTGCTATAACTTTATCTTTGTTAAAACATCTCCTTTTAATATTTCCTTATACGAACTAGGCTCGCACTTACTCGCGAAACAATTAGCTTCGAGGGGTTCGAGCAATTGTTCATCCTCCTCCTCTCGATATTTATGATTTGTTAATGTTGCTGCGGCTCTTGATATCCCATTCCTTTGACGAAAACGCAAATAATGATTTGGCCCAGGGGCCTTTAAGCCTTAATTTAAAGACCCCATGTAACTATTTTCGTGGAGCCCGATGGAATATTCTTTCCCGATTGTGTCCTACGGCTCCCGATAGAGCGATGCTTTCATGCTGCGACGGCTCCCGATATTAAATTCCTTTGATTTCAACGCAAAGTACGATTTAATTATAACTATTTTTCCTGGAGGCCGATGGTTTAATTTTCCATGATGGTTTCTTCCTCCTCCCGATATTAATTAAGTTGATTTTTCCCCTTGCTTTTCAGAGGGACCCTAATTTAACTAACCCTATTAATTAATTGCCTACAACTTAGGGTGAATAAATTATTGCTATTGCTTATTTATTATTTCTTTCTACGCTATTTTCGGAACAATCAATCAAACCGTTTGCTTCACTTTATTACTATACCTTTAACTTTAAATATTTCCCTTTAACGAACTTCTCCGGTTTAATCCCATCCCTTTTTAATTCAAAATATTTCCCTTTCCACTGAACTTGATTCATAATTTAGGCCCGTTTTTACTCCCGAAACAAATTACTCAGAGGGATCAAGTCAAGTCCCCTTTTGAAATTCCCCCTCCTCCCGAATATTAGCGATGGTTTAGTGTCGCGACGGGCTCATGAAATTAAATTCCATACGCTTCAACGCAAAAGTACGATTTAATTCAGGGGCTTCAAGCATTAATTTCTTACTCGGCCGTAACTATTTCCGTGGACCCGATGGTTTCCTTCTCCTCCCGATGTTTGGGGTTGCTTTAATTTTGTGACATGATCCCGAAATTCAATTCCGTTGACTTCAACGTAAATAACGATTAATTCAGTGCCTTTAGGCCGATTTTTTTTACTCGACGTAACTATTCCGGTGCCGATGGTTTCCTCCTCCTCCCGATTCATTAATGTTGCGGAGGCTCTCCCGATATTCCATTCCGATGACTTCAACGCAAAGTATGATTTAATTCAGAGGCCTTTAAGCCTACATTTTTTACCCGATGGTAACTATTCCGGTGCCGATGGTTTTCCTCCTCCTCCCGATTCATTAATGTTGCGACGGCTCCCGATATCTTATTCCGACTACTTCAACGCAAAGTATGATTTTATTCAGGGCCTTTAAGCTAAATTTTAGACTCGATGTAACTATTCCCGTGTATTTGATAATGTAGCGATGGTTTACGATAATGTAGCGATAATGTAGCGATGGTTTACTTTTCCCCGGTGGTTTATTGTCTCGCGGAGTTGATTTTTTCTATGAAATTCTCCATCATCGATAAACATTATTCCTCCCTCGAACTTTTACCTAAACCATGTTCATGCCTCAACAACTGGCTATTATAAACTTGGATACCACCATTTGCAGCGTGATGCGGTCATACCAGGCCACGCCACCAGATCCCATCAGAACTCTGCAGTTAAATGCCCTTGGGCCGGAATAGTACTGGGATGGGTGACCTCCCGGGAAGTCCCGGTGCTGCATCCAATTCTTTTTTCCTTTTTTTTACGAATTAATTCTTTGGCAATCGAACAAATATATTACGCTGCCAGGCACTAAACTAATTAATTACTCGTGGACTAATGTTCTTTTCATTTTTGGACGTGAATTGATTCTTTGGTACTGAATAAATTAATTGCTCGTATGTATGTCTGTTTTTCTTTCTCCAGCATAAAATAACCTTGAATACGGAACCCATTAGTTTATCATAATAAATCCAAATACCGTAGTACATATTTCATTACTCTATGTGACGTTGATCTATGTCACCCCTTACTTATTCATAATACATCCAAATACCGTAGTACTTCTTCCATTACTCTATATCACTTCGATCTAAGAACCCATTACTTATTCATAATACATCCAAATACCGTAGTACTTCTTCCATTACTCTATATCACTTCGATCTAAGAACCCATTACATATTCATAATACATCCAAATACCGTAGTACTTCTTTCATTACTCTATGTCACTTTTAACCCATTAGTCTTTCATAGCAACCCATTAGATATACATAATAAACCCAAATATTGGACTGGCTGGTCCAGTAACCTTGAATAACCTTGAATATGGAACCCATTAGTTTATCATAATAAATCCAAATACCGTAGTACTTCTTTCGTTACTCTATGTGACGTTGATCTATGTCACCCATTACTTATTCATAATACATCCAAATACCGTAATACTTCTTCCATTACCCTATATCATTTCGATCTAAGTAACCCATTACTTATTCATAATACATCCAAATACCGTAGTACTTCTTTCATTACTCTATGTAACTTCGATCTCTTTAACCCATTAGTCTTTCATAGCAACCCATTAGATATACATAATAAACCCAAATATTGGACACTTTTTCCATTACTCCATGTAAGTTGTTGTATTTAAACTTTTCTTTGTTCTATTTACACCTATTTACTACTTGTGTACTTAAAATACATGTATCCGCAATTGTCAAAGAGTTTATCATGTTTGCCTATTACGTTTCAAATGTCACTTAACACCCCTTCATAAAAAGTGTGAGCAAAAAATTGATGGTGGAGGGTTTAACTTTTCTTAAGAACAAACTTGGTCCTTCTTTGCTTCTTTCCGCGTATATGTAAATCTGCCGGTTGTATCATTTCTATACTTTGCATGTGGTTAGCACACGTAGTTGTTAGACCCTTCAAGGATCCATATCTGAATTTCTCACCTTCAGTTTATTTCAATCAATATCACATATATACAGTTTGGAGCTCATTTATTTTATAGAAACTATTTTCATGGATACTCATTTGTAATATCCCATCATATGGACACTTCACACTCACTATGTCATGAATCATATGTACTTAATAAATGATTATCGTGATCATATAGTTTTGGATTACTCGATATCATCCTCTATAGCGATTAGTTTTGATCAGGACTGTGCGCACAGCTCTCCCTCTTTTGTTTAGGGTTCCTCAGTTGATCAAATATAGAATCCAAGTGACAGCTTAACAACATACTGTACTATCCATTGTTTATTCAACTGCAATTAAAATAATTTAGAAGCCAAAGTCAGTTTCAGATGAGAACTGATCTAAGACTCTGAACCTCTAAAAAGTGATTACAGTTGATTCTGAGTTGAACACATTCACATGATGAACTAACTATATCTATTATCACTAAAATAATTCAGAAGCCAATATCACTTTCTTATGAAAATTAATCTAAGACTCTGAACCTCTAAAATAAAGTGTCTTCTGAATAAAAATTTATATTCCATGTCATCGGTATATATATTATGATTTTCTCTAACAATACTCTGTAAACTCCATCTTACACATATTACTCTGACGTTTGTATTAGTATCCTAAACTTTTAGGATCAAGACTTCATATATAGCCAAATGTCACATTCTTATACACCCTCGGTTTTTCAAATATGAATTACAAGTGAGAGTTGAGCAGATTCACACTGTCAAGTAACTATATCTACTATCACTAAAATAATTCAGAAGCCAAAGTCAGTTTCAGACATAAATTAATCTAATACTGTAAAGTTTCAACTGTAACATCTCTATGAATTAAAATCATTATTTTAGATCGCTTATCTGAGTTTTGTGATTTTCCATCGAATCACAACTTATCAATCAGATCTTTCATGTTTACCGAAGTACTATACTTGCCTATTTAGGATTATATACTTCAAACAAGGTCTTTCACTCTTGTTTATACACTCTGGGTTTTTCATATCTAAGTTACTAGAGACAGTTGGACATATTTACTAATCAACTAACTATGTCAATTAACAATTAAAATAATTCAGAAACCAATATCAGTTTCTGCCAACATTTAATTTCTGCAACATTAAACTAAATTTTTCTGTGAATTAAAACTTGAACTTTATATCATTTATGCATTTATTAGGATTTCTTCATACAATGAGCCTCTATTAACAAGATCTTACAACATTTACTCATACTTTTGCCAAAGTACTATTTTAATTCATGGAACTCATCTATGCTTTTCAATTAAATCACTCAATTTTTCACTATGGATTATTGACATCCTTCTCTGTCTTTTCAAGTATTAAAGATTAACATGTATCTTAAAGATTCCTCAGAATTACATGAGTTTAAACCCTACGCTATTTGCATATGATATTTCATGTTCATGTCTAACCCTCAAACTTAAATGGACATGTGCTATCGTTCTGATATCTTGCATATGGTCAAGATAACCAAGTTGAACGTGCTTTATATATGAATTTAGTTCCAATATAAAATCAATCTATTTGTATACTGTCTCCATGTTCGGTTTTCCTATGTACCATTTAAAATGAATTGTTTTGTAGACTATACTTGAGTATATCCTTCCATGTATTCCCTTCTTATAATACTCGAGGTACTGACTTCTCATATGTCACATTGCATCTTTCTTTTCCATTTGATCATATGTATAACTTTATGAAGAGTTTAAAGGAGTCCAACTTGATAAAGTATTACATGATTCAAATAATTCGAACACGCTCCGTTTCAATGCTCAACCTGATTTATTCTATCAATCATTTATCCTCCATACGTGAGTTTTTTCAGTGTCCAGAACAGATTGAATATTAATCATGTTGAGTTATAAAGTCCAGCTTGACTACTACATACTATATGTGTAGGTGAATCTAAATATGTATTAATCTGAATATAATTACTATATGTGTTTATATTCATAGTTTATACATATAGTTTGATATACATTTGGTTTTAATTGATTAACCATACTTCTCCTAACAGATACAAGAAGATACTTCTCAAAGTGACTTATGATATTCTTACACGAATTTATGTCTTTAAACCTTAAGCTACTCATAATATCTGTTCATTTCTAACCCTATATAACTAAAATGCACATATAGTGTCATTTTTATTTACGTGTAACACTTTAATCTTCTTTATATATCAAATGGTTTATGCATCTGATCTGACTTTCGTCAAATAATAGCATTATATTCATTTCATCTTATTATGTTGAGCAGTACGAGGATTCATGACTAACATCTCAGCTGTTAACGTCAACAACCCTTAACCCTCAACTGATAATGTTCTCCATTCTTGATTCATTTATCTTGCAGTAGCATTGAACACCTATGTTTTTTAAACTTTACTCAAGCGAACAACCACTAATATTTTCTGTACTCCCTTGGTTTTTTGTTGTTGTCTTTAATCTATGTCTTGAATATTTTAATAACTTCACTAGTCTAATATATACAAAAGAATTTGGTATAAGTTAGATTCTAGTGAGTAACTTTACTTGTTCTCTCAATAGAAAAAAAATCACAAGAAATTCACATCAACTTGACTTAGATGACAATAATATTACGGTTCAATTACTCATGGGAAGTCCTAGACGATAATAAAGTTAAGTTTGAACTTCAACTTTTGTGTTCTCGTGTTGTTAAAACTCTATAGTATCAAACTTTAATTTCTTTATATATTCTGATGTTTCGTCAAATAATACCCATTATATCAATTTAATCTTATTATATCCAAGTAGTATCATGATTCATGATTTTCTCTTCTCTTAACGTCAACAACCCTCAACTGATAATTTTCTTCATTCTTGATTTATTTATCTTACAATAGCATTTAACATCATGCTTTTTAAACTTTAATCCAATTTATTATTGGATGTATTGTATTATGTTAAAGTACTGATACTTCGTACTCGTCATTACATCTTCCCTTTCCATTAACTCATATAAATGTTGATTCAAAGTTTAAATAAAATATGATCTCTATATCTCTTCCACTAATATTTTCTCTACTCTCTTGGCTTTTCCTATTGACTTTAACCATATGTACTGAAGTTCATCTTTATACGTATCATTACAATTTTCTCTTTTCTCGTATAGTAGTTTATTCATTGTTAAAAACAAGCAAGATCTTGATATAGGTTTGAAAATCAAGTCCAGCTTAACTACTATATTCAAAAGAGTTTGATATATATTCACTTTTAATGAGTCGCTTATCCTATCAAATACAACAACTTAAAGATCAAGACTGGTCTCACTCAGATGTCATTAGAAATGTCATTTAGATGGTTTCTGACCCTTTTACACTGGAAACATTCCTCTGAAGTATAAACCGTAGATATTCATAGTGTTCATTCCTAACCCTAGAACCCTATTCATACACATGTAGTATCAATTTAATATCAGATGTTTTTGAAACTTGTGGTACCATATTGTAACCCTACATCTTTCTCTTTTTGGTTTATCATGTAGAACTTGGTTTCAAAATATTTAACAAATATAAGTAGAATTAGTTGATTAAGTATTACATGATTCAAATAATTAGAACACGCTCCGTTTCAATGCTCAACATGATTTATTCTATCAATCATTTATCCTCCATACGTGAGTTTTTTCAGTGTTCAGAACAGATTGAATATTAATCATGTTGAGTTATAAAGTCCAGCTTGACTACTACATACTATATGTGTAGGTGAATCTAAATATGTCTTAATCTGAATATAATTACTATATGTGTTTATATTCATAGTTTATACATTTGGTTTTAATTGATTAACCATACTTCTCCTAACAGATACAAGAAGATACTTCTCAAAGTGACTTATGATATTCTTACACGAATTTATGTCTTTAAACCTTAAGCTACTCATAATATCTGTTCATTTCTAACCTTATATAACTTAAATACACATGTAGTGTCATTTTTATTTACGTGGCACGTATGTATAGTAGTTAAGCTGGACTTGATTCATAAATCTCACCATAAATCTCTTGGATAACAATAAGATGATATTTCACTAATGAGAAGTTTACAACAATAAATAGTTAGGCCTCACCTTTATCTTTTGTATTTTCTTGTTCGTAAGACTCTAGATTATCAAACTAAAATTTCATTTATATACTAAATCGTGTCTTAGGTTTCATCAAATAATACCATTATATTAATTTACATCTTATAGGTTTTAACTATTACTTAGACTGTTTACCGAAGTTCTACCTTAATTCATGACATTCATCTCTTCACTTCACGAATATAACCCTCAACTGATAACCTCTCTCCGGGAAAATTTACTTATTAAGCTTTTCTGACCCTAAAACTTAAATACATAATCCCAATAGCGTTCTGATATGTGCATATGGTCAATCTACACATGGTTCAATTTCTAAATTTAAATAACTTGACAATTATTCTAAATATATTTTATATTCACTTAACTGAATATCACATGTAGTCCATCATATATACTTCATATACCTTCAGGCTAGATCTTAAAGACACATGTAATGTCGGTTTAATATTTTGGATATGGTCATCTATACACCAATTAAAGCTATATATTTATACATCTGGTAACATATAAGGATTTCAATAAGGAAATCAACTTGAACATAAGTTGTATTCTGTTTTCCATGTTTTATTGTTCCATTTAATACCGAGATGTTTTTGAAACTTTACTCCAAGATATAGATCCCATTATTACACATATACTTCTTACTTTTCATTCTCTGCATGTAGTAGTTCATACTATATGTCTTTCTATGTAGATTTACTATCAATGATAGATGTTTGAGAAACTTTACCCTTGAATGTATTCTTTTAAAATACATTGATAAGAAGATATACTTGTCATGACTTTTATATATGTATATAAGGTTATATCTTTCTTTCTCATACTTGACTAAAACAAATGAAAGGTATTTAGGTTGAATTATCAAGTCCAACTTGACAACTACATATTAAGTATAGTAGTAGATTATTTACATCACGAGAGTTAGGTATATCTTAGGTTTTAATGACAAGCAGTACTTATTCTATCGACTCAAGAAAATCGCACCAATATCACTTAGAGGATAGTAATGCGATGGTACTGTTTGCAACTACAGTATATTTAATTCTCAACTTCATTTTTGAATTCTCTTGATTTAAGACTGACTCTCTATAGTATCAAACTTTAGTTGTTTGTGAATTAATATTATATGTAAGATAGTTTATGACTTTTCTCATCAATAAGACCATCTTAATTTGTTCTTAGAGTTTAATTCAGCCTTAGTACCAAAGTACTATAATCTGATATACATTGGTTCTTGATTAAGAACCTTTCCTAATAATTGATAATATTCTTTTTGGATATTATCATATATACACCAGTTCAAGATATACATAGGGTAACATATAAAGATTTGAATAATAAAATCAATCTGAATAAAAGTTGTATTCTGTTTTCCATGGTTCACTGTTTCATGTACATTTAATACCCAGATGTATTTTAAATTAGAAACTCTACTCGAAAATATCCATTCCATTATGACACTAATACTTAAAACTTGTCATGCTCTGCATGTAGTAACTAATACTGTAAGTTTTTGATGTAGCATTTACTATCAATGATATATATTTTAGAAACTTTATTCCAATATACTCTTGGATGTATTGTTTTACGATACATCAAAGAATATACTCGTCATGAATATCACTTAGGACCCTTTTGTAATAACTGGTAATGTTCTTTTTTGGATGTTATCATATATACACCAGTTCAAGATATATACAGAGTAAAGATTTGAATAATAAAATCAACCTGAATATAAGTTGTATTCTGTTTTCCATGGTTCAGTGTTTCATGTACGGTTTAATACCCAGATGTTTTTTAAATTAGAAACTCTACTCGAAGATATCCATTCCATTATGGCACTGATACTTAAAACTTGTCATGCTCTGCATGTAGTAATTTGATACTGTATTTTTTTATGTAGCATTTACTATCAATGATATATATTTTAGAAACTTTACTCCAATATACTCTTGGATGTATTGTTTCACGATTCATCCAAAGATATACTCTCCATTATGAAAATGATACGTAATACTTGTCATGCTTTGCATGTAGTAATTAATACTGTGTATTTTTTGTGTAGCATTTACTATCAATGATATATATTTTAGAAACTTTACTCCAATATACTCTTGTTGTATTGTTTACGATACATCAAAGGATATACTCGTCATGAACTTTCTATGCAACATTATATCTTTCTTTTTCGTGTTTGACTAGAACAAATAGAAGGTAGATTTAAGAACAAATAGAAGGTAGATTTAGGCTGAATTATTGAGTCTACATTGACAACTAAATACTAAATACTATGTGTAGTAGTAGATTATATATATTACGAGAGGTTTGTATATCTTAGGTTGAAAATATCCTTTATTCTATCTATTCAAGAAACTGAGATGAAACTTAGACGACAATAATATGATGGTCTTGTTTGCAACTATGTTATAGTTCTCATCTTCATCTTTGTATTAGAAGTTTTATTCAGACTTAGTACCAATTTACTACCAAAGTACTATCTTAACTCATGACTTGCATCTCTTCTCTTCGAGAACATTAACAACCATGTACATCTCTAAGTACTAAGTACTTTTCTGATCTGCATAGTAGAATACATAAAACACATTATCTTGTTTATCAACATTTTAGTGGCAGATTTACCAACAATGAGTTAAATTGAGTTTGAATTATCCTCCCAACTATTTCATCAAATACAAGAAATTCTACTCATCAAATATCACTCAAGACCTATTTGCAATAACTGGTAAACTCACAAGTATATTCATGAGTTTATAAGGTAATATTTCGTTCTAACCCTAAAATACACAAGCCAATAACGTTTTGATGTTTTGCATATGATCAGTCTAAACAAGTTCGTGCATCTCAACGTTAAAATAATATAACCAATCCAAAAGGGATATTATCATATACATATATTCCACATAACAACTTTCATGTTTCATTCTAGCATATTACATATTAGCTTGATTCAAGGTTTTAATTAAGTCGAAATATCAAGTCTAGCTTCACTACTACGACTACAAATAATGAAACGGTCTTATTGACAGTATAAGTACGGATGATCATTAAAACTAAACGGGTATCTCACTATCTTATATACGCAGTACTTTCAAAATAACTATGTGCTAAAATAATACAATATCTATTTTTTCCACCTACTATCATATAACTTAGAAGAAAATGTGCATGGATCTCTACGTCGAGAAGAAAATTCATTATTAATTACTTTGTAGAAATAGCTGTTAGAAAAACAGTGTTGTCTATATGGAAAGAATTATCCAAATGGGTTTAGTACTAAATGAAGATAACATATTTCTAAAAGACAAGTTTGAGATAAAACAACCCGTTAGAACATCTACATATTCTATTAATATTAGAGACTTAAAATAAAGACAAGTCAACTTATAAATTCTCTCTCCTTGAGAATAATAACGATGTAAAATTGGTTAAACTTTTGATGATATAATATCTTACTTATTCTGATATTATATCACCAAAATATGACACATTTATTACCACTAAATGAATGGTTCTGATCTTTACTGTACATTTTAGCACATATATAGATTATTGATAAAATCATGGAGAATATAAATGCAGATAAATAAATTTATAAGTTCTCTCGCCCCGAAAATAATTATGGTTCGAAGTATAAAATTAATAGATTTCTTGGTGATGTAATATCATTCTTAACCCATCGTTTTATATTTTTCCAGGATTTTCTGTCTAATTATCAGTTGAAATTATATTCGGCTGATTAAACCGTCCCCATTTGACCTGAAATTTTCCCCTCGGGTAGCTCGAGAGTAGTCCTCACACCTAAAATTTATTTGAGCCAATTTCATCGAGCCACCTTCGAGATCTGGAGTGATCTGTACCCACGTGTAGGCAGTGGAGACTGTTTTAGTGAATCTGGGTCACTTATTCGTGAGCGAGAATTTAATCCATAAGCCAATGACCCTGAAATTCACCATGCACGTGCCCCAACTGAAAACAGTCCTTGTGAAAAAAGAATTAATGCATTCTGAATCTAAATGGCCGAGTTATCGCATTTTTGGTGCCGCACCCTTGAGGACTTAGCCGCTAGAATGAATCGGGTTGTGGTATAATTTTCGCGGACCAAAGAGGAGGGCGGGGCCGCCGTTCCCCAGAAGTATATATAAGGGAAGGGGGTTCCGTCGGCGAGCCACCCCCGGCGGGTGCGGCTGTCGCGTGCCCCGTAACCCGCGGGAGATGCATTGAAGGCTGTACCCTGTCTAGGCTCGTGTCTCTACGTGAGATCCGGGGGAGCCTGACAAGAAGGACTGTCAGACCCGCACGGTTCCATGAGTTGCAAGGGGTGAGTCCTCGATGGCCTTGGGGTTGACCATGCGGTCAACTCCCATGCCTCGGGAGTCTGCCGTGGTCTCGTTTCCCGAGTATGCAATGATTCGCGCAATGTTCTGGGAGTCTTTCGCGGTCTCCTTTTCCCGAGTATGCGTGTTCTGGGAGTCTGTCACGGTCTCCTTTTCCCGAGTATGCGTGTTCCCA